>SJYT01065241.1:0-14266 GCA_006410635.1 Cephalophus harveyi | reverse complement strand
TACTGCATAGGAACCTGGAATGTCAGGTCCATGAATCAAGGCAAATTGGAAGTGGTCAAACAAGAGATGACAAGGGTGAACGTCGACATTCTAGGAATCAGCGAACTAAAATGGACTGGAATGGGTGAATTTAACTCAGATGACCATTATATCTACTACTGCGGGCAGGAATCCCTCAGAAGAAATGGAGTAGCCATCATGGTCAACAAAAGAGTCCGAAATGCAGTACTTGGATGCAATCTCAAAAACGACAGAATGATCTCTGCTTGCTGGGTGAAGATGATTACAGGGAAGGCAGAAAGTACAGGTGAGAGATGCTGGCTTGGACTAGTATGTTGGGAAGAGGGATGGAAAAAAGGGCAGGGGCTCGGGACCCATTTGGGAAATAGAACAGATGAGGAACTGAGGGACTGGATGTGGAGGGTGAGGAAAAGGCTGGAGCTGTGAAGGGAAGGAACTAGGACATCCTAGTCGTTTTTGATGTTTGAACTGTCAAACTGGCCGTGTCGTGAGGGCAGTAGATCTGAGTCTGAGACCTGGCAGAGATCTGAGAGATGATCTTGTGATGGAAGAGCTACGTATTTTGGATTTTGCCTCTGGGCTCCGGGCCAGGGCACCTAAAACTCTTCTGACAGGTGCATCTTTTCTTACATTTGGTTTTGTCCCCAGCTCCTGAAATGCTCCAGCAATTAAGGTTAAAGGAGCATCTCTTGCTGTTTGAAATGAGCCCCTTTGAACCACACCTGAGTTTGTTAATGAAGTGACTCTGGAAAGCCCCTAAGGATGTGGGGTTTGTTGCCAGCGGGAGGCAACTAAGGGGTTAGAGGGTTGGAACTTTTACTCCATCTCCCCTGGGAAGGGGAGACAGACTAGAGACAGTTATTCATCAGTGACCAATGATTTAGCCAATTTAGGCTACCTGATGAAGCTTCCATTAAAAATCCTAACTGAAGGGGTTTGGAGTTTCCAGGTTGGTGAACCTGTGGAGGTCCTGGGAGGATGGAGTGCCTGGAGAGGGTGTGGAAGCCGTGTGTTCCATCCTCCAATGCCTTAGTTATGCATCTCTCCCATCTGCCTGCTCCTGACTTGTATCCATTTGTGGTAAACCCTAATATAGAGTAAACCATTTTCCTGAGTCCTATGTCATTCTAGCAAATTATCAAATGAGGAGAGGATCACAGGAACCTCTGATTTATAGCTAGTCAGTCAGAAATACAGGGGACAACCTGGACTTGTGATGGTTGTCTGAAGGGTGGAGGGAGGGAGGGTAAGGCCCGGGGGGCTGGGCCCTTAACCTGTGGGGTCTGTGCTAACTCCAGGCTGTTAGTGTCAGAACTGCTTGGTGTGCAAACCTCACACATCTGTTCAAAGTATTGAGAGAAAAACGTGGAGTTTTTCTTTTAGGGGGTCATCAATATACAGCTGGTGTTCAAAACCATGGACCAGGCTGAGATCTCCCCGTCCTGAGTGTAGACAGAGGGGCCCAGGACTGAGCTAGAGATGGATCAGGTGAGGAAGAAGCCACAAGGCAGAGAGAGTAACTGGGAGGCAGAGGAAAAACCCAGGGCATGTGGGGTCCTGGGAACCAAGGGGACAGTGTGCGAGGGAAGACGGAGGAGTAAACGGTGTCGATGCTGATAGGAGCGGGCTGAAGAGAGTAGAGGAAGCGAAGCGGAGGAAAGGGACAGGACCCCTCAAGGAAGAACGGGTGCTTACCAAAGGAAGCAGAGAGAGCGGGCAAAAGCGAGGGGCTGGCAGGGCCCACGCCAGAGGCAACCTGGAATGTAGGAAGTTCCACTTATTCAGCTCCTACTGTGTGCAGGCGAAGATGTGCTAAGCACCCTGGCCCTGTTCCTCAGGGAAGACTGAGTCACAGGGCCACCCAGCTGGGAGAAGGCAGAGCTGCGGCACGAATCGCGCTGCGAACACAGGATTCCCAGTGGCCTCCTTCTCCACCTGTGCCAGGAGCGGTGAGTGCCAACACTCAGGGGTCAGGTTCTCCAGTTCTCTAGAATCTTCCCTGTCTGTTGAAGTGGGTGAGACTTTTAAAACTAGGAAGAAGAGGATGGAAGACCCTGGAAATATTTTCTGACTCTCACTTTGGTGAGAAGGACCTGAACCTAAAGATCTACACGGCATCGGCATCGTTTTGTCCCACATGCTGGTTACTCCTGGAAACCACTCTGGACCACGTGGTCCAGCCCTCCTGGCTGGCTGGAGAAGGTTCAACCAGATGGATGGGTCCCACGTTTGTCCAGAGGTAGACTGACTTCCTAACTTCCCTCCATCCAGGAGATTCGTCTAGACCGATCTGGGTGATGCTGTCCTCCCTGGCCAGTATGTTTCAGGAAAGGGCATTTGACGCAATGCTCTGGCCAGCGAGCCCTGAGGGGGAAGCCTGCTCCTTCCAGGAGCATCGCGGGAGGAACTTGCTGCCTCTCTCCTCCCTCTGGTTCAGACCTGGACCTAAGGTCTGTAGAGCACTCTTGCCCTCCATCTGAGAGCAGAGCGAGGGGGTGGAATGCGCCGGGCTCCTGATGCTGCTGCTGAGTCGCCCGATCTACTCAGCCCACAGCCATGTGCATCATTCCACTTTTGAGAGATGACACATTTCACTACTGTTTGGGTGAAGAGTTCTGTTACTAATTGCCAACAACATCCAGCCCTTGTCCATACCTGGATACTTGGGTTTTGGATGCTGCTCAGCGTTCATTACTGTTGAGGGAACTAACTCACCTGTTGGGTCCAGACTGATGGAACTGCTCCAGGTGTCCCCCTCATCTAGCCGAGAAGTGGGCACGTGACCCACATAGGGCCAATGGGAGAGAGAGAGAGACGGCCCACAGAGAGGGCGGGGTCTGCGGTGGAGAAGCTCTGGGTTGTGGGTGCCTGTGTACTCCAGCCTTCCCTTCCTTCCACTGGGTGCTTCACTGTCTCCCAATAAGCTCCCTGCCTGCTTAAGTCTGCCTGAGCTGCTTTCTCTCATTTGCATCCAAGGAACCCAGGCCAGGAGCTGAGGGAGAGAGAGGGAAGGTCTCTGCTACGGTGCGCACCCTCCGTGCGGGAGGCAACTGCAAACACCTGTGCGCACCCTCCGTGCGGGAGGCAACTGCAAACAACTCACGGGACTGTGTCAGACCCTGTTAGGGCACAACTCCTCCTTTAACCCCTACAGCAACCCCACGAGACAGGAGCGCTGATGCCTCAGGATTAGCTTCTGCTGTCAGAGAAAGTCCGAAGTAACAGTGCCGTAAACAGGCCAGAAGTTATTTCTTGCACCAAAGGCTGGAGGTGCCTCCAAAACACAAAGCACCTCGCGGCTCGCGGCTCCACCTTCCTCATGTCACAGACGGCAGCACCTGCACTTCAGGCAGCGGGATGGAGGATAAACAGGAAAAGGACACTAGATGGCTAGGCACCAGCCTTCTTGGCAGAGCGGCTTCATAGCACTGCTTGCAACTCATGGGGAGGCCTTCGTCCCAGGACACCCAGCTGCAAGGGAACTTGGGGACTGCAGTCCTTACTCAGGGCACCTTGTGCCCAGCTGGAAAGTCTATGGTTGCTGAAGAAGAGAGGACCTGGGAAACTGCCAGTAATCCGTGAGAAAAAACAAGGCTCTGACACGTGAAGTCACTTGTCCTAGGTTACCCAGCCGTACAAGACGCGAACCCTCTCCGTCTCAGGGAGCTGTGGCAACAGTCACACAGAGGAAAGCAGGGCCTCAGTACTGAGGGTGATGGCGGACAGGCTTCTTGGGGGAAGTGGTATTAAGCTGGGTCGGTTGAGAAAAGGGGAAAGATGGACATTGTAAAAGCTGAGATCTAGAGGAAAGAAAATCTTCTCGGGGTAGCATTTTACAAAGTGCTTATTCTCTGGTTACAGCTGGACTATCTCGGTCAGTGGGGAGTGCCCTACCTGTGAGACATCTCGTTTTGCTGGGGCGGATTTCTGGTCAGAGTAGGGTGGTGGCCATCTAGTGAGTCCCTGCTCAGCATCGTCCCCCTCCTTCAGGTAGTGTCTGCCACCTCAACTTCAATCCAGGTGGCTTGAGAAACTGAACCATCCAGGTCACTGGGGCTCCATAGCAGGCTCTGGCTGGCAGTCGTCACTGAGGAGTCCCCTGCGGAGATGGTTATTTGCAAGGGTGGGTTTGCCTGGACCGGTGGGGCATGTAGAGAAGGCCTGCCTGGGACTAGGCCAACACGGAGAAGGACGTCAGAGGGATCTGATGGAAAAATGGAGGCCACATCCTGATCTCACAGAATGTGAGGCCCTGCATCCAGGTGTGATCACAGCCACCCTGGTCATGTCAGTTGCACAAGCCAAAACATTCCTTTTTTGCTACAGCCAGTCTGACTGGTATTCCTGTCAGTGTCAACTAATAGAGGAAAAAAATGTCAGAGATCCTTTGGGATCACCAGCTGGGAGAAGCTGGGGAGTATCTGTGTGCTTTATGAAAGCAGGAGGGCTCACAGCAGAATTCCTGCAGGTGTGGTCCAGGAACCGCCAGTATCTGCATCACTCTGACACTGAACTTACTGAAGATGCACTTTCCTGGGCTCCAACTTCCAAATCAGAATCTCTGGAGGCAAGGCCCAGGACTCTGCCCTTTATCAAGTACTCCAGGGGGTTCTCGTGACACCCCCATCTGAGAACCAATGGCTGAAGCAGGTGACCTAGGATCCAACAAAGATCCTGCCACCAACCTGGACGTTAAATCTCTTTAGGACTTCCCTGGCAGTCTAGTGGTTAGGACTCTGCTCCCACTGCAAGGGGCAGGGGTTTAATTTCTTGTTGGGGAACTAAGATCCCAGATGCTGCACACTGCAGCTAAAAAAAAAGTCTAGATTTCCAGTAACAGCCAAACAGAGCCCTTCCCCGGAGTTGTTTCATGGGTGCCCAGCACAGTGCTGTGGGAATGCTTTACATGTGCACCCCCATGTAACCCCCACAACCACTGACAATCTTTAAGGAAAGGAATGGAGGCTCAGGGCGGCTGACTGACCTGCCTTAAGTCACTCTGGTGAATTTAAAACCAGCTCCTGTCTGTCCCAAAGTCCCCCTTAGTAAGCACCTTTCCATACTACCTGCTCTGTCTTTACAATGAAAATAGAACTTTCTGCATGCTGGGCACGTTACCTTTTTACTCATGCTATCCAAGGAGTCTAGATTCCTCTTTGCTGCCCTTGCCTGCCCCAACCTGGTAACCTCCTGGAAGTTCTCTCCCCACTTATTCTCCTCCCTGGCATCTGTGCTCTTTTTTGTCCTCACTGTAGCCATCCTGGGCCAGGCCACCACCACCTGTCGCTTCCAGCAGTCTTCCCAATTCCGCTCTTGTTGTTCTCAGACCTGCTCTCCTCACCCAGTACTGAGAGTGATTTTCACAAAATTATACTTCGTTAAAAAAAACATCGCAGACATTAAAAAATTAAACAGGATACTATGAAAACAGCCATGTCCTCATCACCAGGTTAAGGAATAAAGTATTTTTCTTGAGTCACAAAGCTCAGAAACCCTCATTGGTTTTCCCTTGCTCTTGGGATTAAAATCCTGTGGCCAAGGAGGCCTCCCCTGCCTAGCCTGGGCCCTGCTCCTCTGAGTCTCATCTGCACCCCTCTGGCTCTGCTCCTGCTGCCCTGTCTAGCTTTGCTCTCCTGCACCAGGCTCTCCCTCCTGTGGAAACACGGGCCTGGCATCTGGGTGTAGCCGGTGCCTGCTTGTGCGCAAGTCTGTTGCAGTGACACTTCCTCAGCAAAGTCCCTCAGCCCCTAGAGCAGGCCAAGCCCTGGCAGCTCCCCCCGCACACCGATCCACACTGGTCAGTGCTTGGCTTAATGCCTGTCTCTCCTAGCAGACTGTGAGTTCCATGAGGGCAGGACTCCTGCCTTCCCAGGGTCCAGTGCAAAGTAACTGCTATAGTCCCTGAATGAAGAAAGGTACTAATGAAGTGACAGCTTTTTGCAACCCTGGTAAAATATGTAACATGTATTCACTTGACAAATGTTGCCTACTCTGTATCTGGCTGATCTTTATTAAAACACACACACACACACACACAAAACCCCACATCATTTGCCTTACTAACAATCTGTACTTCAGTTTTCTCATTCATCAATAAAATGGGGATCTGAGTACCT
Organism: Cephalophus harveyi; assembly: GCA_006410635.1. Taxonomy (NCBI): domain Eukaryota; kingdom Metazoa; phylum Chordata; class Mammalia; order Artiodactyla; family Bovidae; genus Cephalophus; species Cephalophus harveyi. The sequence continues at coordinate 8,129 of SJYT01065241.1, read as the reverse complement.
ACCTTGGGCGTGGGAAGACTGACCTCTCTGGTGCCTGGCACACACAGTATGGGGCACTATGAGGGCCAACATGACAGCCACTGGGTTTTATACCAAACAAACCATGGGCATCACCCAAACACTTGCCGGATCTTTTCTTAGTATTCATATTGTTAATAATATTCATATTATTATTCTTAAACTACTATAGGTAATACAGGATGAAGCGAATAATCATGTTACCGTTGCTGGGAACTAATATTTTTGTTATAAAACAGACAAAATGTTAAATCAAAGAAGTAAAATCTATGTAATCCTAAATTTGGATTGGAAATATCAGCATGAATTAATGACTTACTTGTTCTTAAAAGAAAGAACTTCCTAGCTTTGTTCACTGATGAAATCTACAAACTCAGTGGCAATGCACACCAACCCTAACTTTGAAAATAAAGGCGATTTTCCACTGAAGGAAAGTCATGGCTTTGGAGAAATAGGAAAAGTTCAAAATGCACTTAGAACCTCATCAGAGCAGAAGGCAAGGAAATCCACAGTACTCATGTCAAAAGGTGGAGAAGGCAATGGCACCCCACTCCAGTACTCTTGCCTGGAAAATCCCATGGTGCCTGGTAGGCTGCAGTCCATGGGGTCGTAAAGTTGAAATGACACAGCGTGGCTCCAAGTTGACTGTGGAGGCTGAGTGACAGCTACATGGGGGTTCAGTGTTGTAGCCACGTGTTCGGGGAAACAAACTCATGCAGAAGGACAATGCAGATAGTGGAGCGCAGTTTATTACACCGGCGGGCCCAAGGCAGAGTCTCCTCTTAGCCAAGGACCCCGACCAGCATTTATGAAAATCTTTTATACCCATGTGTACGTGTCTGAACCCACCACTCCAAATTCCTTGAGACTTACATAAACCAAGGAAAATACAATCCCAATAACACCATCATTCACGTGCTATGTGCTCAAACAATTAGCCAACAATCAATAAACCCGAGGTTACACTCCGATAGATACAGAAACATTTATGGCCTGTCTGGAGGAAGGGGTGATAGTGTATGTTTTCTCTTAGGCGATGAGTAACCTAGATATGATCTTCAAGGTTTCCCTGTCTGGAGGGGGTCTTATCCTTCTGTTGTTGTTTTCATAGGCACTAAACACAGAGTTCAGAGTCCATTGGCAAGGTGGCCGAGCATGATCAGCATGAACAGGCCTAAGATGGAGTCCAGGCCCTATGAATTCCTTCTTCATCAGTACTCTTCGAATTGTTTACATATTTGAAATTTTTTTTCAGAACGAGAAGTTGAAAAACCTGACCTCCCCTTCTGATGAACACTTTGACTTCACCGAATCTATTCAACAGATAGCACTTGAGCTGAACATGTGTACACCTTAGTATGGACAAGGCTGTTTATTTAGCATTAGCACAGCAGCAAACAAGGGCAAACAACCTGAAAACCCATCCACTAGGGGTGGGTTAAATCAAATATGGTAAAAAAAATATATATACAAACAGCTCTAAAAAGAATAAAGGAGCAATACGAACACATACTATAAGATGATCTTGAAGATTTATTATTGATTACAGGTTAATATGGGCTTCCCTCGTAGCTCAGTCGGTAAAGAATCTGCCTGCAATGCAGGAGACCTAGGTTCAATCCCTAGGTTGGGAAGATTCTCTGGAGCAGGAAATGGCAACCCGCTCTAGTATTCTCGCCTGGAGAATCCCACGGACAGAGAAGCCTGGCAGGCTATAGTCCATGGGGTCACGAGACTTAGCAACTAAACCACCACCATAGGTTAATATACTAAATCAATCAAGACATGGAAGTGTGTTAAAAATTAGTGTAAGGAAATGATGATCAACTTACAAATATACAGGATTGGACATTTGTTGTTTGTGAGAAGGAAAACTGAGGCTTACGAGACCTTTCACTATTTTTTACCGTCAGGAAAAAAAAATTTTTTTTAACCACAGACAGGGCCATTATCCACTAATATAAAACCAATGAGAAAATCTGAACGAGACGCTCTAGGGTCCACAGCCACAAGGGTAGGAGCTAATGGCCTACCATCAGAGGTGAGATGCCACATCTGGAGGCGCCCAGCCCTCACCTGGTTTTTGGGGTGCACCCTACTGCTTCCATCTGGCACAATCCCAGAGCCGTACTGGGGCTCGCCGAGCTCGTTTGTCTTCCGGCACTGACTCAGAAGGCACTCCTTAACCCACACTTGAGGAACCTGAGAGGGTAACAGGTAGGAAGGCTAGGGGTCTCCAAACTGAGCAAACAGGCTGCAAGTGTCGGTCGTTTTTTTCTCTCTCTTAAGCGGCAGTTCAGTTCAGTTCAATCACTCAGTCGTGTCCAACTCTTTGTGACCCCATGGACTGCAGCACGCCAGGCTTCCCTGTCCACCACCAACTCCTAGAACTTACTCAAACTCATGTCCATCACGTCGGTGATGCCATCCAACCATCTCATCCTCTGTCGTCCCCTTCTCCTGCCGCCTTCAATCTTTCCCAGCATCAGAGTCTTTTCCAATGAGTTGGTTCTTCGCATCAAGTAGATGTTTTTCTGGAACTCTTGCTTTTTCGATGATCCAGCAGATGTTGGCAATTTGATCTCTGGTGTTGTAGCCATGCGTTCTGGGAAACAAACTCACTCCGAAGGACAACACAGATAGTGGAGTGCAGTTTATTACACTGGCGGACCCAAGGCAGAGCCTCCTCTTAGCCAAGGATCCCGACCAGTTTTTGTGAAAACCTTATATACTCTAAGTGTACATGCCCAAACCCACCTCCCCAAATTCCCTGAAACTAGTCTGAACAAAGGAAAAGAAAGATACAATCAAGGTTAATCCATGATTCATATGCCTTAAGCCTAGGTAGTTAACAGTGGACAATTATCAATAGGCCTGTGGTCATACCCCAACAAGCATAATAGAATTTATGATTCTATTCGGCTACACAGATAATTAGGCTATTCTTTTAGGTGACGGAGAGTCTAGGTACAAGCCCTTGGGCTCTTTCATCCAGGGGGTCTGGTTTTCCAGTTGGTATGTCGTTTCCATAGATACTGGGCATATAGCTCAAAGTCCACAGTCCGGGCCAAGATGGAGTCCTCCTTTCAAGATGGAGCCTGTTCTGTTTCCTCCTTCACTGGTTCCTCTGCCTTTTTTAAATCCAGCTTGAACATCTGGAAGTTCACGGTTCAGGTACTATTGAAGTGGCAGGAGGAAACAAACTAAAGTGTCAGATTTTTTTCCCTTCTCTATACAAAATCAAAAGGCAGCTTCTTTTAAAATTCTGTGTTGCCATGACAACACCTGGGTCCACCTGAACTTTTCTCAAACCTTGAGCTAACCAATGCATTTTTCTTATGGAAATATTTTTCATAAGCTATGTTAATAAACTATGTATTTACCCTAGACTCTGACTTTTTTCAAAGTCAGTTTGCCTAAGACTCAGAACCGCCCTGACAAACCAGTATGTTTTACTCATGCAAATATTCTCTTAAGCTATGCTAATGAGACTATGTATTTGCTTGGAAACCTGCCTTTCTTCAAGGTTCATGTCATTCATTTTATGGCCCGGGATGACTCACCTTGTGCCAATGTTATCTCAAAATACATGTTGTGGGCGAGGGGCCTGGTGCCACTCTTGAGTTTTGAGACATTTCCTTTCTCTAATTGGCAGCCTGCTAGTAGCTATGTAACAGGGGGGGCACTCTTTCTGCCCTCTTCTGATGTCTATGTCAGAAGCTTTCTCTTTTATATACTGTAATAACACTTTATCACACAAAAGCTCTGAGTCATCAAGCCTCGTCACTGGCCCTGGATTGAATTCCTCTTCTCCAGAGGCCAAGAATCCTAGCGTCTTCCACGGCCCAGCAACAACCTTTCAAACCAGAGCTGGGAACGTGGCTTGTTAAAAACAATAAACGTTTCCAGGTAAATATTGTTCAGTTCTCTTGGCATAAAACAGGGTCTCTGTGTCTGACTGTGACAGGGTTTTCCTTCCCACAATTTACTACTGTATTTCTGACTTCACACTTCTCTATTTTCAACAAAGAGAGGAAGAATATTCTCTTACTAAGCTTTTTGAAAAATTAGAATCAGGGGCTGAGGTTCAAAGAATGGGTAGCTGTGCTGTTCAGTCGCCAAGTTGTGTCTGACTCTATGCAACCCCATGGACTGCAGGACGTCAGGCTTCTCTGTCACCCACTATCTCTTAGAGTTTGCTCAAATTCATGTCCATTGAGTCGGTGATGCTGTCTAACCATCTCATCCTCTGCTGCCCCCTTTTCCTATTCCCGTCAATCCTTCCCAGAATCAGGGTCTTTTTCAATGAGTTTGGCATCAGGTGGCCAAAGTACTGGAGCTTCAGCTTTAGCATCAGCCCTTCCAATGAATATTCAGGGTTGATTTCCCTTAGGATTGACTGGTTTGATCTCCCTGCAGTTCAAGGCACTCTCAAAAAGAGTCTTCTCCAGCACCACGACTCAAAAGCATTAATTCTTTGGCAGTTAGCCTTCTTTATGGTTCAACTCTCACATCTATACATGACTACTGGAAACAGTATACCTTTGACTAGATGAACCTTTGCTGGCAGAGTGATGTGGTAACTGTATAATGTACTAATATGAAAAAGCCTACCATAATGAAAACAGTGTTCCAATACCATTCACATAAAAAAAAAAGATGGTGTAAGATATATACTCATACATGCTGGCATATGCAAGCATATTCCTGAAAAGTTCACAAAAAACAGGAATAGGTTCACCTGGGGAGGGTGGCCGAAGGGTCAGGGAAAATGTGAGGTCTAACTTTAACATGTCAGAGTATTTTGGAAAATGTCTTACATGCATTCCATATATTAAAAAAATAATTAACTAGTAGTTGCTTTGCTGAGACTGTGAAACTGGTTGGTTTCATGTGATGCACAGACAGCTTGTGGAGCTTCATAGAACAGAATTTCACATTTCTAGAATTTCACTGTTCTAGTGCATTTTGCAAAGTAATTCCATTTTTGGTTATGACGGTAGGGGGTGTGGACTGAATTTTTTAATTGTTTTATACCTTTCATTTAATGCTACTTGGTTTGGTGGCAGTGAACAGTCCAGTAATAATACTGAAAGTTAAAGTGTTAGTCACTCAGTCATTCTGATTCTTTGTGACTCCATGGACTGTAGCCTGCTAGGCTCCTCTGTCCATGGGATTCCCCAGGCCAGAATACTGGAGTGGGTAGCCATTCCCTTCTCCAGGTTATCGTCCCAACCCAGGGATTTAACCCAGGTCTCCTACATTGCAGGCAGATTCTTTATCATCTGAGCCATCAAGGAAACCCAGTAATAACAGTAACACCTCATATTTACCATAGAGCTATTATGCCTCTGGGTCTCAATTCTTCCCATGTATCACTGCTTAAAATCTTCACAGCAACCACTGATATAAGTTACCATCCCCATTTTCAGCAAGGGAAATGTTGAGGCACTAAGGTTAAATGACCTGATTAAGACCACACAACTTATAGTGACAGCCAGGATTCCCATCTTGGCCCTTGGCCACGGAGTCCATTCTTTAACTACTGCCACTCCAGCCCTCAGGAAGGGGAAGAGCTGCAAGCTGCTGCGTATGTGGGCTTCTGCAAACATATCCACACACTCATTATAGAAATGGGTACCTCTGTTTATGTAAGAACTAGCTGGAGCAGCAGTTTACAGAGAACCTTGTAATTTTGAGTTAGTTTTTCTACTTCTTTGCAACAAATGACTCCTGAAGGAATAGACAGCCTAAATTGAATCTCACCCATCTATATTATAAAGAAACTATTAACAACTCAGAAAGTTCCCTTATGGCTGGAAGATGTATGATTCTGCTGTTTTTTCATCAAAATGAACACAGATGTGTTCAACATAAATACCAAAGTTATTACCAGTGGGACTTCTGTTAGTCTTGGCAAAGAAACCATGAGCGAGATAATTACTAACAAGAGTGCATAAATACCATTTCAAAACATGAAGTTAAAAAAAAAAAAAAGAGCAAGAATTAAATTCTAGGCCTGAGAATTATCTTTGTATTTTAAAAACGCTCTAGAATTCAAGTAGTCATTATGAGAATGGCCACCTTCAAGCCAAATGAAGTCTGAGGTAGAACCCGGATCTACTCACCCCCTCTAAATTATGCAACTTGATGATGCTATAAATCCTTTCCTTAGAAAAAGTCACATATACACTCACAGTAACTTAACTGCATAGACTTTCAGGGCACTCACAGACCCAGATCAATAAACCCCTAGGCTGAATTAGGGCATTATGGAGTGAGACCAACCTTTGCTGCCTGGTCTTGCTGCTCAACTTTTTTGGCCTAAGTCCTTATAGTCTTTCCACCACAGTCGTTTCACTTTCTGGTGTGGAATCCAAGTGTATAATGAATTCTGATAGAAGCAAAACGGCACAGCAAATCAACAAGGGTCTTTAAGACAGCAGTGATATACCCAACCCAGGAAATTATTTCCTACATCAAACTCTGATCTTAAAAGGATCTGCAGGTGGTAACTTCAAACAATTTTAAAGTAAAAAATTCCACTTGAAGTGGCATCCAGGATCAAAGAGAAATCTGACAGGCACCCAACTACTTAAGTCTCTGGGTTTACATATTTATGTTTGAATTCATGAAACAATGCCAGGGATTCAACTTAATTAGATCAACTACTGAAACAGAAATGAGTTAAGGGACTTTGAGAGAACAAAGGATGGAGAAAGAACCTGAAAGATCCTTTTAATTAAAATAACTAAAATGCTAAATGAAATGTAAAAACTATGTTAAAACAATAAATTATAGGGCCGGCAGGAAAGAGATTAGCAGACTGATACCTAAACAAAGTGCAAATAGGAACCTTGAACTTTGGGAGGCAGGTGGGCACCAACAGGGCTTTGTCTTCAGCAGTGCGTGTGTGCTCAATTGTGTCCCATGGACTGTAGACTGCCACATTCCTTTGTCCATGGAACTTTCCAGGAAAGAACACTGGAGCAGGTTGCCATTTCCTACTCCAGGGCATCTTCCCAACCCAGGTATCAAACGCACGTCTCCTGTGCTGGTAGGCAGATTCCTTACCACTGAGCCACCTGGGAAACTTGTCTTAAAGGCTTCTTCAACACCCCAAAACCCTTCCACTTCAGTTTTTATGACTCTCTGGGGTTGCTGAGGAAGGGGATAAAGCCCAGAAACGACTCAAGGAAGGCAATCTATTCTATTACAAGGCTGCCCCACCCCCCCTTTTTTTTAAAGGCATCTAATTGAAGAAAGTGGGGAAAACCACTAGACCATTCAGGTATAAACTAAATCAAATCCCTTTGATTATACAGTGGAAGTGAGAAATAGATTTAAGGGACTAGATCTGACAGACAGAGTACCTGAGCAACTATGGACGGAGGTTTGTGACACTGTACAGGAGACAAGGATCAAGACCATCCCCAAAAAAAAGAAATGCAAAAGGGCAAAATGGCTGTCTGATCAGGTATAAACTAAATCAAATCCCTTTGATTATACAGTGGAAGTGAGAAATAGATTTAAGGGACTAGATCTGACAGACAGAGTACCTGAGCAACTATGGACGGAGGTTTGTGACACTGTACAGGAGACAAGGATCAAGACCATCCCCAAAAAAAGAAATGCAAAAGGGCAAAATGGCTGTCTGAGGAGGCCTTACAAATAGCTGTGAAATGAAGAGAAGCAAAAAGCAAAGGAGAAAAGGAAACATATAAGCATCTGAATGCAGAGTTCCAAAGAATAGCAGAGATAAGAAAGCCTTTTTCAGCGATCAATCCAAAGAAATAGAGGAAAAGAACAGAATGGGAAAGACTAGAGATCTCTTCAAGAAAATTAGAGATACCAAGGGAACATTTCATGCAAGGATGGGCTCAATAAAGGACAGAAATGGTATGGACCTAACAGAAGCAGAAGATATTAAGAAGAGGTGGCAAGAATACACGGAAGAACTGTACAAAAAAGATCTTCATGACCCAGATAATCATGATGATGTGATCACTAATCTAGAGCCAGACATCTTGGAATGTGAAGTCAAGTGGGCCTTAGAAAGCATCACTACGAACAAAGCTAGTGGAGGTGATGGAATTCCAGTTGAGCTGTTT
>SJYT01065240.1:167964-179213 GCA_006410635.1 Cephalophus harveyi | reverse complement strand
TACTTCCTAAAAGGGCTAAGATAAGACTATTAATATTAAAGGACTTATTTCAAATTTCAACAAATTAGAAATAATTCATGCTCAGTTAACAAGTAATTTTTGGTGTCTGTCATGTCAAAGTGCTAGGCCTAAAGCTTTTATGAAATACTTTCCTTATTGATCAGGATGAAGGATTTAAGCTTCAACCCCTTCAAAATGACCTAAAAGTAATCTTATTTGGAATTTCATAGATATGTAATAATCCTTCTCATTTCTATAATAACTTATAAATGTTAATTATAGAAACTGATTGGTAAATATTCGGTTTGAATAATATTCCAAATCAATAAGAAATCAGCAACTGCATCACTGTTCCTACTGTTTCATAATCACACATTTAAGACTAACAAGACTAGAACACACACCTTCAAGAAAGGCCCACCCTCCGTACCTGAATACCAGCTGACCCATGAGGGCATATGGCTCACACTCCAGCTCCATACCCAGTAATCCCAGGACTTTCCATTCCAGTTGGATCTGTTTGCTGCCCCCTTGGATCAGCCTCTCATTACCAGCTAGACTATGGTTCTATTATACATATTTGGTTTCCCCAACCATAACTCCTTTGTAATTCTTAAGAACAATGACTATTTGCATCATCTATCTCTTTTCTGGATTTTGGCTCCTTCTTTGTTAAATTCCTAACCTAGCTTTAACATGTCAGGCTCTAGTCCCTAAGTTTTGCTATGTCTGGTCAGTACCCTTATTAAACCCATTTAAGCTATAATGTATTAATAGTTATATATTCAAAAGAGTAAATTTAATAGGATTGACAGTAGTCATGGTATATGCATTTTTATATTTAAATGAAAAACCATTTTTCTGAACTATTTGTTCAAAGCCTGTATTTATTTCTTCTGGTTAAATGCTCTAGCAAAATACTAATAAAAGATGTTTGAGATATAAGTTTAGGTTTAGTTTTTTTTCTACATTTTGACCACCCCCCCAAATTTTTCTGTAACTATTTGTAATTAAATGATAAATGATAATATATGTAAAGGCACTTCAGAGTGTCCTACAGGTGCTTATGATTATATTATCATTACACACACCTAACAGTCTCAGATAAGCCATATCTCAGCTTATCACTAAATCTAATTGAGTCAGATTTCTGTAGAAGGTAGCTTTTTCACTGCATTAAGTTTCATTTATGAATATATCATTTAGGAAAGAATTTTATAAGTACTCTATAATGAATAGCATCAAAATGAGTTATAAGAATGAATGTCACTTTCAAATATGCTTACCTTGCTTTTCAGTTTTGCTAATGTGATGAAAAAACCTGATTAAATACTGAAGATGTGGATGAGGATTTTTGTATTTTCATAATTCCCTTCCCCATTCCTCATATAAAAACAATTTCTTTTCAAAAAATATTATATCTTGGTGAGAACACAGGTCAGCCAATTAAAGCAGTCCTATGACAATTATCTTGAAGAATAGTATGTAATTTACTTAGCAAAAGGGATCTGAATTTTTCTACATTTAAAAAATTTAGGTAAGTGTGAGTTTGGGTGAGATTCATACTATTCCACAGAGAGAAATTTGTATGCTTTTCAATATATGGGTCAACTGAATTCACTAAATTTTACCAAAGGGCATGTGAGATTAGATGCTCTAAAAGAAAAGATATAAAGACAATGCAGGCATATATATCTATGGGCATTTATGAGTCACTCTGCAAAGCTATTTAACCTCCCAGTTTTGCCTGTTATATAGTCACAGATAGGCTCTCAGGCTGACCCCAGAAGGTCATTGTTGAGTATTAACAATGATGTACTAGAGTGGGGTCATCACAGATCAGGAAAATGGACAGTTTGTCTTTTCCCAACTCCACATTCAATGATGTCAGGTTGGTAGACTGAAATCAGACATGATGGTGTTCTTCATGTGCATGCTAAGTTGCTTCAGTTGTGTCCGACTCTTTGTGACCCCATGGACTGTAGTCCACCAGGCTCCACTGTCCATGGATTCTCCAGGCAAGAATACTGGAGTGGGTTCCCTTCTCCAGGAGATCCCTTCTCCAGGTGGTCTTCCCAACCCAGGGATCAGACCCATGTCTCTTAAGTCTCCTGCACTGTCAGGCAGGTTCTTTACTCCTGGGAAGCCAGGTGTTATTTACCACCGCATTAATTAACAAATAAATGGGGCCTCTTTTTTTTTTTTTTTTTTAAACCCTGGAGAGCCAGTTGTTAAACATTTACCAGCATACCTCTGGTCCAGCCAGGTCTCTAAATTCTTTCTCCCTCTCATGTTCCCAAGACAAATAAATCATCAGCTCTCTCCATCAATCCCCATTCATTTAATAATCTTTGTTTTAAAAGAGAATTGGAGATAACAGTTGGCATTGTTAAATGGAAACATTTGGCATACGTGTTCAACAAATATTTGTTGAATGCTGATAATTGAATACAATGTGGGTCAAAAAAGGCTAAGAATATATATCTTAATTGTTATTGATGTAATATATTGTCTTCCATAGCACATATTTTGAATATAGCACTTATATCATATTAGAGTTGTTTGTTTAAATACAATGCTAAAAATCTAGCTATTGAGACAAGTGATAAAGTCCCTGTGTTATTTATTTCAAATTTACTTTTATGAAAATATATTTAGAGAAGACAGTAAAATCTTAATTTCTTTTCTTAATGATATATGACTTGTATAGTCCTAGTGTTAACATCCATTTAGTGAAAAAAAGGGACTTGAGCCTTTGAGAAAGCCTCTGTTCGTTATGCTTTATGATGCTCTGCAAAGCCAGCCTTCTCTAGTCAAGAGCCGAAACAAACAAAAAATGAGCTCACTAATAATCAATTCCCAGTCATTCTAGGATTAGTAGGATAGTTTGTGGCATAGTTTGTTATCTCCATCTTTGCTTTTCTTTATTCTCTTTTTGGCTTCCTGCCACTGAGTTTTCGCATTATTCATTAGAATCCACATCAGTGCATGATTGGGGAAATAAAGGGCTCTGAAATGCAAATTTTTCTTTTTATTGTTTGTCAGCAGTGCTTCAGAAAGTGTTACTGCAGGAGGAGGCGGCCAAAACAATTAAATGAAACTGGTTTGTATTTATAGGCTTCGAATACTTTATTTAACATAAAGATGCATCCGCTTAACTTTATACATTAAAGATCGCCTGGAAACACTAAAGCTATTAGTAAGTTGTTCAAACTCTGTAAGATTCTTACAAGGTATCAGAAATCTTAAAAATTAGATAATGACCTTTCTTTCTCCAAAAACGCCTTCATGTCTCACAATTTTAAAAAGTATTTCCACAGCAGGTACTTTGTCATGATGAGTGCATTTGAGCATGTTCCCTGGAAGATAAACAAAATGTTGGGCTTCAGTTATATCAGAGCTCTCCAAAAGAAATAAAGTGACTAGTTAATCCTCAGAGTACTGGAATTTGCTGGACTGTTAGCCAAATGAACATTTAGGAAACTGCCATGTGTTCCTGTGTATAAATGCTCACATCTTGACACTCTGGTTTGAGGAAAGAGCAGAAGGAAGACAAATATGGGACCACTCACCTCAATACAGAAGGTGTTAAGGATTGTAGAGTAATAGTTTCTATTCATGAATACATGTGGGTGTTTATGTGGGCGTTGTGGCAGGTGGACGTGAAGCAAAGAGGGGGACAGATAACTATTGATTAATGTCACTGTCACTGCTGACACTTGGGACTAAGCAGCCAAAGTTCTAAGAGGCTTTTCCTGGTTATCTTCAAGGTTGCCATGATGAAGACCTCTGGCCTGGGTGAGGTTTCTCGCAGTGTGACTGTGAAGAGTTCTTTTTAAACTGATGATGATGCCATTTCTCTAGTTTGAAGATTAAGCTAAGCTTTATTATAGCTCAGTTGTTCTTTTTGCCTCTCCTCTGAGTGTGTGTGTTTTTCAGCAAGGTCTCTCAGGATACTGGAAAATACCTAGTCACATACAAATGAACACACAGTTACCATTAAATTTCCCATACAGCATCTAAGAGTGCAAAAGCATATTGTTCTGGGTACAGAAGAGAAATCTATCTCCCCCAGTCCTCTCATAAATCCAGCCTTGATCAGACTTAAACTGAATCAACATCACTGTGTCCCCCAATCTCTTCTTTCTATAGCAGCCATTCCAGGGCTACACTGGGACTAGGGAGAAAAAAAAACACACAACAAAAAAAATCCCCCTCTGCTTGCACTAGTTTCGAGGGCATAGAAAAACAGGAGCTGAAAGAAGCAAACCAAGACACCACTGATGCCGTTATCAAGAGACTTATAAATGCTGTATGATTCCCAGGAGAACTGTTCCCTCACCTGGTCAGGTAAACTTTTGGGGGGTGATATGTGATTTCTCTTCTTGAACCAATAAATAGTGAAGATCAACCTTCTACTATAAAGTAGGGATCAGAAGAGGAGAAGAAATGAGTTTTCTACATTGGTATTAGTTGCAGACATTTTAATTTCACTTTTTAATTTATATTCTTGTCTCTGAATAAAATGCTATTTCAAATATTTAATTCAAGGCGCACATTGATGACAAAATGCAATAAAGTATAGCTTTTGACTTTTTATTTAGGCTCCTAGATATTATTTTTTATTCCTGAAATTTCCCTTGTGTCCTTGGCATAATTCTGTTCCTTTGCCTGCTCTTTAGTTTCTTTTCTTACCAACAGTTTAGAGTTTGATTTTATGAATCAAATTCACATTGAGTCAGTGGAGGCATGCATTTTGGAAACTTATCTTTGAGCTGCTGTCTTACTTTTCCTGCATCAACCAGCATCCTCTAATAGACTTCCTTCCCTTAACCTCATGAGACACAAAAATATCTCAGAACATTTTCCAGAACAATGTTTGTATTAGAGATCAAAACCAACATTAGGCAGAAACATCCTCTGTGAAAACAAAAGGGGGGACAATTAAGTACAGTTTTCAGTCAAAAAAGACTCTCTCTATATAATTAAAATAAAAATTCAGAATCCTGCAAACAGCTTTGCTGGAATTATATAATCACAAAGGTAAAAAGGAAAACAAACAAAAAAAATCATATTGAATTGCAGTATTGGTTTTTACTTCCTAACAGGGCTAAGATAAGACTATTAATATTAAAGGACTTATTTCAAATTTCAACAAATTAGAAATAATTCATGCTCAGTTAACAAGTAATTTTTGGTGTCTGTCATGTCAAAGTGCTAGGCCTAAAGCGTTTATGAAATACTTTCCTTATTGATCAGGATGAAGGATTTAAGCTTCAACCCCTTCAAAATGACCTAAAAGTAATCTTATTTGGAATTTCATAGATATTTAATAATCCTTCTCATTTCTATAATAACTTATAAATGTTAATTATAGAAACTGATTGGTAAATATTCGGTTTGAATAATATTCCAAATCAATAAGAAATCAGCAACTGCATCACTGTTCCTACTGTTTCATAATCACACATTTAAGACTAACAAGACTAGAACACACACCTTCAAGAAAGGCCCACCCTCCGTACCTGAATACCAGCTGACCCATGAGGGCATATGGCTCACAGTCCAGCTCCACACCCAGTAATCCCAGGACTTTCCATTCCAGTTGGATCTGTTTGTTGCCCCCTTGGATCAGCCTCTCATTACCAGCTAGACTATGGTTCTATTATACATATTTGGTTTCCCCAACTATAACTCCTTTGTAATTCTTAAGAACAATGACTATTTGCATCATCTATTTCTTTTCTGGATTTTGGCTCCTTCTTTGTTAAATTCCTAACCTAGCTTTAACATGTCAGGCTCTAGTCCCTAAGTTTTGCTATGTCTGGTCAGTACCCTTATTAAACCCATTTAAGCTATAATGTATTAATAGTTATATATTCAAAAGAGTAAATTTAATAGGATTGACAGTAGTCATGGTATATGCATTTTTATATTTAAATGAAAAACCATTTTTCTGAACTATTTGTTCAAAGCCTGTATTTATTTCTTCTGGTTAAATGCTCTAGTAAAATACTAATAAAAGATGTTTGAGATATAAGTTTAGGTTTAGCTTTTTTTCTACATTTTGACCACCCCCCCAAATTTTTCTGTAACTATTTGTAATTAAATGATAAATGATAATATATGTAAAGGCACTTCAGAGTGTCCTACAGGTGCTTATGATTATATTATCATTACACACACCTAACAGTCTCAGATAAGCCATATCTCAGCTTATCACTAAATCTAATTGAGTCAGATTTCTGTAGAAGGTAGCTTTTTCACTGCATTAAGTTTCATTTATGAATATATCATTTAGGAAAGAATTTTATAAGTACTCTATAATGAATAGCATCAAAATGAGTTATAAGAATGAATGTCACTTTCAAATATGCTTACCTTGCTTTTCAGTTTTGCTAATGTGATGAAAAAACCTGATTAAATACTGAAGATGTGGATGAGGATTTTTGTATTTTCATAATTCCCTTCCCCATTCCTCATATAAAAACAATTTCTTTTCAAAAAATATTATATCTTGGTGAGAACACAGGTCAGCCAATTAAAGCAGTCCTATGACAATTATCTTGAAGAATAGTATGTAATTTACTTAGCAAAAGGGATCTGAATTTTTCTACATTTAAAAAATTTAGGTAAGTGTGAGTTTGGGTGAGATTCATACTATTCCACAGAGAGAAATTTGTATGCTTTTCAATATATGGGTCAACTGAATTCACTAAAACATTTTGAAAATTATATAACTTCCTGTCTTGTTTAAGATGTAAGGATCCTGCCACTGTCTACAGAATTTAATTTATAACCCAAGTGGGAATGTATTCAATAAACTTATTTTTTGTTCTAAATAGTATATTCTTGAAAAAATAGCTCTCACTGGAAGAAAACTGTTCATAACTATGTAGTTTTTAAACATAAGTGAACAAACATACGGAAATCAAAGTCACATCAGAGAAGCATGACCCAAAATAATTTGCTAGAGGGAAGTTCATGTATACTCAGAACTCATGGAACTCTAGCCCAGGCTGAAGACTTTGTAAATAAATCTTGTACAGCATAGTGGACTGGAGGTTAGAGGCTATTTAGTATAAATAAGCAAAAACAGAGCTTGTATTTGACATACCGTATTACAGAAGACTTTCCCCCAAGGTTTTCAAGTATTGGAATTCATAATAGAAAGCCAAATATGTCCTTGGGAGTCTAATGGATGTCATCAATTATTTGACATTTTTAAACATGTATACTGTGACCATGAGCTATGAATTATTTGAAAAATTCTTATGATGTCAATTCTTGGGATTTGTGTGCAATTTTAATTTCCAAATTTGGGATATCATGGAGCTTTATTAAGGGAAACGATAACTGCCTACTCTATGCCAAACAAA
This sequence comes from Cephalophus harveyi, assembly GCA_006410635.1. Lineage (NCBI taxonomy): Eukaryota > Metazoa > Chordata > Mammalia > Artiodactyla > Bovidae > Cephalophus > Cephalophus harveyi. The sequence continues at coordinate 171,834 of SJYT01065240.1, read as the reverse complement.
GTATAAGGTTTTTCATTTATAACTCTCAGTTTCTTGTAACAGCCAACAAGGTAGGCATTCTACCCACAACTTACAGATGAAGGCTCTGAGATTCAAGCTGTAAGAACCAACTTTGTGCGGAGTTCTCAAACTTTAGTTATTCATTTATTTATTTATCTTAAGCAAATAAACTCATGCTTCATTCATTGAGAGAGATATGTGTATCTATGACAGACTGAAAAGGAAACGCTGTGATTCCCAAACCTGTGGAAATTCCAGGAGTGACTGAGTATGTGATGGGTCATGGATCCAAGAGATCTCTTTCAAGAATGGGATGATGAAGCAGGAGTTTAGCATCTGTAAAAGAAAATCTGGGAAAGAGTAGAACGCAGACTTACGCATTTGGAAGAAGATACTGTGTATGTATATATATATACATACATTTTGAATCTTAAGGTGCTAAGAAACACCATTTTCCTTCTGTATTCTGTATTCTTTATCCATCTCCTTTGCCCAGTAGTTACTCAACACTTACAAGCCAACCCATCACCAGCTACCATATATTAATACATATAGGTTCAGAAGACATAAAACAGTTCTAGGAACAAGAGGAAATACTACAAGTTTCTCATTCTCCAGTGTCTGGATTCCTGTGGAAGACAACAGGGAGCCAGGGCAGGGGTTAAATTCAACTTAGTTCAATTAAGTTATAAAGTATAATCTTTCTCAGAAGACCATCTGTTATGCCCCTCTCTGATTGTTCCTGTCTCCTTTCTTCAGGGTTAACTTGAAAAATATGACCCCTCACTTTCACTTTTGGAAACTTGGCCCCCCTAACCCCTGCCCATTTGAGACAAAGATGAGTAGTGCTTATATTCAATCTCTTCTTTCGGTTTAAGACTTGACTTATTTGAAGCTCTGACTCTTTCCTTTTGATACCTAGCCCAGGCAATGCTTCAGCAACCTATGACCCAGCAGAAAACGGATGACAGAGCTGGGGCTGGGGAAGTGTAATCTGTAGAATGATTTCTATAAGCTTGGACGTGGCCTAGTATGAGTCACACCAGTGTCCATCAGGTTCAGTATTTTATTACCAATAGAAAATCTCAAGAGTATGCCATCAAATTTAAAATTTAGGTGCATTCCAGCTTCTTTTAGTAACATACAATCATAGAGGTTTAGGGCTAAAAATGACTTTTGTTTTTCCATTCAGTCTAAAGTCCTCAACTACATTAAAAAGCAAAAATAATAACTCTGACACATGCCGAGTGACATATGAGGCTCTTTATATACATGTTCTCTATCCATATACTTTACATTGTCTCAACATATTATAATCATCAGGGTAGAAATCATTATCCTCGATATAAGAATCTGACATTCAAAGGATTTAGGGAGATATTAAGATTTTTAATAGGGAGGGAAGCAGACATTTAAAGAAATTGCTCCACTTGTACCACAGAAAAAAATTCAGGGTACAGAAGTAAACCTGGGGACCATCAGTTAGGGTGTATTGCATTAGTCTCATGAAGTCAAGTTTGCATTAGAGATGGTGGGATGGAGAAAAAGAAACAACAGAATCAATAGAAATTCAGAGCATAGAACTAATGAGACTTGACAGCAGATTTGTCATGGGAGGTGAGAGAAAGGAGAAGGAAGAGCCAGATTTGGTGCCTTGTTTTCAGCTTGAGCAACTGGCTGAACGGTGGAGACACCAGGAAAGATGAAAGGCCCTGACAAGAAGATTTGGGAAGTGCAGGTAAAGCAGGGAGCAGAGAAGGGATGCAGGCGGCCAGAAGATCAGGAACTGATGGCATGATTCAGGGAACCTTTTGTTCTTTTTTTTTTTTTAATAAATTTTTCCATTTCTATAATTTATTATTTCTTAATTGTAGTTGATGTACAGTGTTTTGGGTATACAGCAAAGTGATTCAAATACACATATAGATTTTTTCAGATTCTGTTTCATTATAGGTTATTACAAGATATTGAATATACTTCCCTGAGCCATACAGTAGGCATTTATCTCTTTTATACATAGTAGTATCTGTTTATCCCAAATCCTAATTTATCCATGCCTGGCTTTCCCTTTTGGTAATCATAACTTTTGTTTCCTATGTCTGTGAGTCTACTTCTGTTTTGTAAATAAGGTTATTTGTATTATTTTTTCTTTTTTTAAATTTTATTTTTACTTTATTTTACTTTACAATACCGTATTGGCTTTGCCATACATTGACATGAATCCACCACGGGTGTATAAGAGCTCCCAATCCTGAATCCCCCCTCCCACCTTCAAACAGCTTTTAAGACTGGAGATCTGAGAATACATTTTCTACCCAATGTCCTCTCAGTCTTTTCCCCTCCCCTTATCTGTAGGTCAACCCCAAAGGCACTTGGCCCTTGGGTTTAAAATGCAGATGTCAAGTGCATTTTCTGGGTAACCGCAGAGATTTATCAACTTACATGATCTAATACCTTGTGACCCCCTTGGACTTAGCTAGATTTTAGGTAACCTGAGAGAAAGGATACTGTTGTAGAAGAATTACTGGTGTAACGGGGATCTCATCTCAACCTAAACTGGGATTTGGAATTTTGGTATGTGTCTGACGAAAAGTTGCAGCTGAAAGTTCAAAGAGGCTGTTTTCGGTGCAGTAGTTTACATAGAAGGAAAGTATCTTCAGAGAGGAGGGTGTCTGAAGAGAGAAATGGAGAGGGATGTGAGTGGACAGAAGGCTGTTTCTTCTATTAAAGGGTCGCACGGACTTAGTCAGAACCCTGATGGAGACATGGGCTGCAAGATGGACCTGTTCCCACGGGGGCACTGAGGCACCTACTATGTGGCTTAGGGGCCACAGTGATGAAGCAGGAGGGAGCTGAGACAATAACATCATTTTCTCTCAGCACTAAATATTCTGCTCTATTCTCTTTCTTGCATGGGTTCTAAGAAGTCAGCTGTGATTCTTATCTTTATTTCTCTATAAATAAGGTGCACTCCCCGGCTTTTTTCAGGATTTTTTCCTCATCTGTGGTTTTTCATAACTTGCAAATGTATAGCATTTTTGTTTTTGGCTTTTATCCTGCTTATTCTCTGAGCTTCCTAAATCTGTCTTGGCACATTACATTAACTTGGGCAAATGTCTAGTCATTATTATTCCAAATATGTCTTCTGTTCCTTTCTTTCCTCTTCTTCCCATAGTGCATACATTACACTTTTTGTAGTTGTCCTAAGTCCTTGGATACTCTGTTCTGTTTTGTTCAGTCTTCCTTTTCTTGGTTTTGTTTTTTGGAGGATTGCTCATCTGTTCTTGCACGCTGTCTATGCATTTCAGCCCTTAGCACATTACTCATCGGTGTTTTACATTCCTGGTCTGATAATTCCAATATCCCTGCCATATTTGGTTTTGATACTTGTCCTAGCTCTTCAAACTGTGGGGTATTTTTGCCACTTGCTATCCTGTGTAATTTTTCTTGATATCTGAACATGACTTAGTTGTAAAAGAAACTGCTGTAAATAGTTCTTTATTAATATAGTGGTGAGCTTTCAGGGGAGGGGATGAGTTCCCTGGTTTTGTGATTAGGTCTCAGTCTTTTAGGAGATGGTGCCTCTGCACTGTGAAGGAGCATCCTTTCACCACATCTAGGCATAACACAGCCTTGTTCTGAGATAACAAAAACCGTTTGGGATTAAGGGGTTTTACTTTGTGAGTACCAGAACAGGAATCAGCACAGCGAGTAGGGAGCCAGTGTTAAGTACCCCTCTCAAGCGGCTCTCCTAGCCAGGACTGAAGCAGGGGATGAAAGGCAGAAAAATCTCGGAGGAGTGCTCTCTTGTGCTACGCTTTTGGGGACTATGGAGACGGGTGGATGAAGCTCTCAAGTGCATACGGAGGG
>SJYT01065240.1:157723-167772 GCA_006410635.1 Cephalophus harveyi | reverse complement strand
AAAAAAAAAAAAAAAAAGGAACTGAACACCATTCTCTGTAGAATTCTCCTCCTTGGAAATCAAAGTTAATTAACATTTACTGAACCTTTCCTGGACACATGGCACAATACCAAGTTCCTAAAGGAAAACGAGGATGGATGTGTAGGCGTGGTACTAAAAACACATCAGAGAAGGAGCAAGCCAGTTTAACAGGTTAGAGCACTTTTCCATCCCATGGCTGTGAGACTCTGGCCTATCAGTAAACAAACCCACTCATAACAAAAGGCCTTTGCATGCATTAATACATGGTATTTAATTTCTTAAAATAAATTCATAAGCTTAAAGACTGAGTCATCTCTTATCACCTCCCTGCAAGTCGTAAAAAATATGCAAGTAAAATATATTTAAAAAGTTGTCCATCAATTCTCACAGGCCACACCACTGGGCGATGTTGTGTTTGCACACTCACCGTAAAGTGTGACACATGTAAACCCTGATCCCACATTCACTGGCTTCTCTTTGCTTGTGATACTGGTTCTCAATGCAGGCTGCCATCAGCATGATGAGGTACTTTAAAAAATACATGTGCTTGGGTTGTTCATGCACAGACTTTGTATCTATGGAAGATGGATCCAGCTGATGATAGCTTTGTTCATCCCCAAGAGGATTCTAACATGCAACCCCACACGATTTCCCATATCTCTAGGCATATCAGTCAAACCTGACTTCCATAAACTTTTTGAAATCCATTGATACCCCAACTACTTCCTACAAATACTGGTCACTGAGACAATGGCTGGAATGTTTCTGCTTCTTCCATTACCCATAGGGCCCCCTGGGGCATCTACCCATTTTCCCTCCGTTCCACAGACTTCTCTCCCAGTTCCGTTTCAAGCCAAGCAGAAAATAAACCTGTTTCTAAGACATGTTATCTTGGTGCCAGTCTATCTCAGCATTTCAGTTTATTGGCAAAGAATACTGTCATTGGAGTTACTGCTCAAGGAGTCCATTTATGACAGGAAAAGACAAGGTTAAGACAATTCATCTAGGTTTGGGTGTGGAGTATATGGTGTGAAGTGATTATATACTTTGCATACAATTCAAAGACCTCGAATGTATTGTTGCATGCACGCATGCATGCTAAGTTGCTTCAGTCATGTCCGACTCTTTGTGACCATTTGGATTGTAGCCTTCCAGGTTCCCCTGTTCATGGAATTCTCCAGGCAACAATACTAGAGTGGGTAGCCATTCCCTTCTCCAGGGGATCTTCCTGACCCAGGGATCGAACCCAGGTCTCTTGCATTGCAAGCAGATTCTTTACCATCTGAGCCTCTGGGGATGCCCCCCAGTAAAACCTCCCTCCTAAAGTGTTAGGACCCAAACTGTCTGCCCTCTGCATGGAGACTTCCCTGGGGAAGGGTACCTCCTGCTGCCTTCCACTGGGTATACACCTTCACACAGTGAGTGGCATCTAAGCCTGGTTCCTGTCCTATATTCTAAAGCTCTTGATAAATGAGGATAGTGTGGCTGAAAAAACAGGCTCAGCTCCTAAGGCAGTCACGTCCACCTCACTGGCACTCAGCATCCTTACAGCTCATCCTGGAGGAAGCAGAGGAAGAGGAGCCAGAGCTCGTGTCAGGAGGACCCCAGGGCGGAGGGGGCGTGGGGCTCACACACAGGGGCGTGAAGGGGCCCCTGCCTGCCTGTGACTCTGGTTCAGACACCAGGCTTGTAAAAGTGAACACCATCTCGGTAACAGGCATAGGAGACAGAAATAACAGAAGGGAGTTTCTGATGTCAACTCCTCATTGGAGATTTTTTTCTTTCACTGAAATGGCCAAGTATCTTAACACCTGTAGACAGAGTCTGTCCTTACCTCACAGTAGGAGAGAATCATTTTCATATGTTCCCTAAGACAGAGCTTACTCTTCACGCCAGCGTCACTCCTGAGGACTCCAGTGATGCAAGCGGGACAGCACATATTCTCAGGGAGCAGACCTGATTTGGGTCTCCCGATGATTTACGGAACGGAACATGAGCAGAAAGTGAGGAGAGTCGGACACGTATTAAGAACCATAATTTGAAAGCTGGAAAGGCCAATTAAGATGCTCTGCATGAAATTTGAAAGGAAACCATTGCAAAAGAATAAAACTTTATTAAGCGTCAGCCCTTCTGGGGCTTTTGCGCTCTTCCCCTCCTCCCCCCTCCATCTCTCTCATATCCATGAGTGTGTGCATGCACATGAGTGGGCACACGTGCACGCATGCACACACACACACACACACACACACACACATTGGTTCACAATTTTATTTTGTCTGACCAGTTCAATGTTAAACAACTGTGTGAATATTTTTCTTGAAACATCCACTCTCTTCTACTGCTATTTCCACAGCTCACTCTACTGTTATTTTTGCTTAAATTATCAATGGAATTTAGACATCAAAGCACGTTCACTTCATTTCTCCATTCTGGCTCCACAGGCTCCAAAGCTGTGAGCCACAAAAATGATCCCTCACCATACATGATTTCATTCATTTCTGTATAAGGTGAAGGAGAATTTTTTCTCTTGTAGAATCTATAGTATCTAAAATAAACTATGTTAGGGATTTAATTCCTGATGAATAAATACATCCTTTATTCCCCAATTTTGCCCATACTTTTCAATCCAACAGAATTCTAGTCTTCTCAAAATAAAGTTAAAATAACTGTATAACAATTTTTTTCAGTGCAAAAATTTCAAATGTCAATTCTATTAAATGGAGGTCAAAATTACATTAGGAATTAAACAATTTTTCCTCCAATTATTCTCCAGGAATTAAAGAAGAAAAAATAGACCAAGCTCCAGTTTCAAAGAGCCATAATTCAGCATACTCTGTATTACTTCCCAGAGAAAGAAATCTGAGTTTCTAGAGGAAGAAACAATGCATTAAGTGCTGGGGGAAAGAAAAATGAGGGTCTCCAGTCTTGGGAATGTAGTGCCCTGAGGCAGACCGACCCAATCAGCTGTTGACAAAGTGACCCCACCACCGTGCTGTAGGGAGTGCATGCTTAGTCACTCAGTCGTGTCCGACCTTTTGTGAGTCCATGGACTATATAGACTGCCAGGCTCCTCTGTCCACAGATGCTCCAGGGAAAAATACTGGAGTAGGTTGCCATGCCCTTCTCCAGGGCATCTTCCTGACCCAGGGATTAAACCCACATCTCATTAAGTCTCCTGCATTGGCAGGCGGGTTCTTTACCACGGGTGCTACCTGGGAAGCCCTGAAATCAGGGCTAGGCATATACTTTCTACCCTGAAATCTCTGGTATCTTCATATTACCCAGAATACATAGCAGGGTCAATGAATATGTCCTTGAAAAAAGTAGGAAAAAGAAAGAAGAAAAGGCTTCTATTTCTCAATGCTAATTAATTTAAAATTCCAATTTTATTTACATTCTTCAGTGAAGGGATCATGTGGTTTAATGTATAAAGTAGCATATGAATAGTGGCTATGTCAAAAAGAGGTTTGGGGAACCATCTTTTAGTGCCCTAGTTCAGTGACTCAGTCGTATCCGACTCTTTGTGACCCCATGAATCGCAGCACACCAGGCCTCCCTGTCCATCACCATCTCCCGGAGTTCACTCAGACTCATGTCCACTGAATCAGTGATGCCATTCAGCCATCTCATCCTCCTTCGTCCCCTTCTCCTCCTGTCCCCAATCCCTCCCAGCATCTCAGTCTTTTCCAATGAGTCAACTCTTTGCATGAGGGGGCCAAAGTACTGGAGTTTCAGCTTCAGCATCATGTCCTCCAAAGAAATCCCAGGGCTGATCTCCTTGCAGTCTAAGGGACTCTCAAGAGTCTTCTCCAACACCACAGTTCAAAAGCATCAATTCTTCGGTGCTCAGCTTTCTTCACAATCCAACTCTCACATCCATACAAGACCACTGGAAAAACCATAGCCTTGATTAGACGGACCTTTGTTGGCAAAGTAATGTCTCTGCTTCTGAATATACTATCTAGGTTGGTCATAACTTTTCTTTCAAGGTGTAAGCGTCTTTTAATTTCATGGCTGTAATCACCATCTGCAGTGATTTTGGAGCCCAAAAAGATAAAGTCTGACACTGTTTCCATTGTTTCCCCATCTAGTTGCCATGAAGTGATGGGACCAGATGCCATGATCTTTGTTTTCTGAATGTTGAGCTTTAAGCCAACTTTTTCACTCTCCTCTTTCACTTTCATCAACAGGCTTTTTAGTTCCTCTTCACTTTCTGCCATAAGGGTGGTGTCACCTGCATATCTGAGGTGCCCTAACCCACCCCCAATTACTTCCACAAATTTATTAATATGTTTACCAGTTAAACAACTGCCATTCTCTTAACACATGAAAATCATCTTTTGAAAAAGTTCTCATTTTCCCTGATCTGTGATTTGTAATTTAGATAGAAACCATTGAGACAAGTCTCCTAACTTCCCCACTTCCACTTCCTGCCGCCCCTCAATTCCCCTGCTTGTGAACATGCTGACCCCAGCAGATATTTAAGTGGACATGGAAACATGAACTTCAGTGTTCACTCTCCTGAATGCTACTGCTGCTGCTAAGTTGCTTCAGGTCTGACTCCGTGCAGGCCCATAGATGGCAGCCCACCAGGCTCCCCCGTCCCTGAGATTCTCCAGGCAAGAACACTGGAGTGGGTTGCCATATCCTTCTTCAGTGCATGAAAGTGAAAAGTGAAAGTGAAGTCGCTCAGTCATGTCTGATTCTTAGTGACCCCATGGACTGTAGCCCACGAGGCTCCTCCATCCAAGGGATTTTCCAGGCAAGACTACTGGAGTGGGGTGCCATCGCCAGTATTCCATAAAGACCCAAACTTCTGTGCAAATAAAATCCTTACTAAAGGAAAAGAGACAAAGATGATTTTCTGGAGAACAGAAGGACTCAAATTAAATGTGTATACAGTACATGCTCCATGGATGACTGGGAGACGTCATATATCATGTAAGCAGCATTTGTTATATCATGTTTATATAGGTGTGGTTTATAGGAAAGAAAGCTATACTGAAAAATAAAGAAATGAAAGGGATTATCTGTGGATTTCTTCTTTTTATTCTTAAATTGATTTGGGCTTACTTTTTGAGGATTTCCATCCACAGTCTATTTCTACACATCTGCATCCCACACACAGGAAGTGGAGGAAAAGAAGACTACATTTTACAAGTTCGGAGACTAATTAAATAGGTGTTTGCCTGGAGAAGTACTTATCATGATGTTTAAAACGTTGTGTAATAGTTATTTGACAAGAACCTCAGATTCTTCTGTTTCTGGGAACTCAAAGAAAAATAAGAGCTGTAGCTGATTTTGAGACTGATGTATGTGCAAAATGAGGACACAATTGAAATGCCACTCTGGGATTTCCCTTAAGGTATTGCTTAGTTTCTGTTTCATCAAAAGTATAGCAAGGAGTCACTATGTGTAAAATATTGTAGTTTGAGGATTGATGGAAAGAGGAATTAGACATGGCCCTTACTTCCCTTGTGGATTAGACAGTAAAGCATCTGCCCGCAATGTGGGAGACCTGGGTTTGATCCTTGGGTCAGGAAGATACCCTGGAGAAGGAAATGGCAACCCACTCCAGTGAAAGTGAAAGTGAAGCTGCTCAAGTGTGTAGTCTTGCCTAAAAAATTCAATGGACGAAGGTGCCTGGTAGGCTACAATCCATGGGATTGCAAAGAGTCAGACACAACTGAGCAGCTTTTTTGCTTTCAAAGGAGATTTTAGCCCAGTGAGGGTGACAGACTGGAGGGAGTACACAAAAAGGATTTAGGGAGTGAACAAGATGGAAGCTGGTGGGGGCAGGGGGATTGCTGAAGGTGAGCCCAGAAGAGAAGGCTACAGTCTTTTGTGTGTTGTTGGGGATGTCTTTTAATTCCCATCTTACAGACTGAACAATATGTTATACTACCTAAGTTGGAAGGGGACTTGTAAATATATCTCACTTGAATCTGGAATCTGATTTCACTCAGTAATCCCACCCATAATATCTACTATTTTAATAGCATCTATACTCTCAGTGTTTCTTAATCTTTGGAACAGTTTGCGTCCTTTAGAAAACATGAATAAACTATGATTCTTTCCCACGGGAGAAGAGGGGAGGAAGAAGCACAAGAAAAAATTCAGGGACTTCTTCCTGAAGTACTGGACAATCACTTAACTTCTCTATGTCTCAATTTCTCAGGCAGGGACTGGCAAAGCCTACTCCGTAAAGTACTTGAGAGAATTAAATAAGATAATTATATACCACGCACCTATGATCAGTTAACTTATGACAAAGGAGAAAAGAATATACAATGGAGAAAAAGTTTCTTCAATAATTGGTGTTGGGTTAAAAGGACAGTTGCATGTAAAATAATAAAATTAGAACATTCTTTAATATCATCTGGCAAAGCCTACTCCGTAAAGTACTTGAGAGAATTAAATAAGATAATTATATACCACGCACCTATGATCAGTTAACTTATGACAAAGGAGAAAAGAATATACAATGGAGAAAAAGTTTCTTCAATAATTGGTGTTGGGTTAAAAGGACAGTTGCATGTAAAATAATAAAATTAGAACATTCTTTAATATCATACACAAAAATTAACTCAAAATGGATTAAAAATCATGTGAAGTCAGATACTATAAAACTCCTAGAAGAAAACATAGGCAGAACACTCTTTGTTCAGTGTTTAAATGTTCTTTTGATGAATTTGTGGGGGAGAAAGTGGTCTCCCCATCCTATTCCTCCACCATCTTAGGACCTCCCCCATAATCTAGCATTTTATACAAAAGTAATTATGTATAAAGTAGCAAGAATATTTTCATATATGGGAATTCTCAAAATATTTATCATTTGTATATCTTTTCTTAATAAGTAAAAGAGTGGAGAAACCAACAAAGAAGAAATAATAAAATCCAGGAAATAATAGTTCCAGTTCACGAAAACTATAATGCCCCAGTGGAGTGTAGTGAAAGTTGCTCAGTCGTATCCGAATCTTTACGACCCCATGGACTATACAGTCCATGGAATTCTCCAGGTCAGAATACTGAAGTGGGTGGCCTTTCCCTTTGCCAGAGTATCTTCCCAACCCAGGGATCAAACCCAGGTCTCCCACATTGCAAGCAGATTCTTTACCAGTTGAGCCCCGAGGGAAGCCTGCCCTAGGATGATGGAGAGATGTCGGGGTAAGAGCTGTGATTCAGATGTATAAAGCAGATCCAAAACGTCCAGAGGATCTATCTCCAAGAAGAGGCAATCGATAGGACCCATGAGGTATTTGAACATATTGAGAAAGATTTTAGACAACTTGGTGAAGTCTTGGGGCTGAATTAGTGGGAAAGAGAACATAAAAAAGGTTAAAAGAAAAAAAATTGAATTCAATGTTAAAATTGTGCCCCCCCCCGCCAAATAATCTCTATCCAGTACTTAGTCCATCTAGGAATAATGTTCACATAGTGTTCTTGTCTGGAGACTGGAGAATCCCAGGGATGAGGGAGCCTGGTGGGCTGCCATCTATTTGGTCGCACAGAGTCGGACACGACTGAAGCGACTTAGCAGCAGCAGCAGCAGCAGTCCTAATAAAGGAGAAAAGGAGAGATATACCCATTTGATTGCAGAGTTCCAAAGAATAGCAAGGAGAGATAAGAAAGCCTTCCTCAGTGATCAATGCAAAGATATGCAAAAAAAATAGAATGGGAAAGACTAGAGATCTCTTCAAGAAAATTAGAGATAACACGGGATCATTTGATGCAAAGATGGGCACAATAAAGGACAGAAATGGTATGGACCTAACAGAAGAAGAAGATATTAAGAAGAGGCGACAAGAATACACAGAACTATACAAAAAAGATCTCCATGACCCAGATAATCATGATGGTGTGATCACTCACCTAGAGCCAGACATCCTGAAATGCAGTCAAGTGGGCCTTAGGAAGCATCACTATGAATAAAGCTAGTGGAGGTGATGGAATTTCAGTTGAACTATTTCAAATCTTAAAAGATGATGCTGTGAAAGTGCTGACTTAATATGCCAGCAAATTTGGAAAACTCATCAGTGGCCACAGAACTGGAAAAGGTCAATCTTCATTCCAATCCCAAAGAAAGGCAATGCCAAAAAATGCTCAAACTACCGCACAATTGCACTCATCTCACATGCTAGCAAAGTAAAGCTCAATATTCTCCAAACCAGGCTTTCCAAACCAGGCCTCAACAGTACGTGAACTGTGAAATTCCAGATGTTCAAGCTGGATTTTTGAAAAGGCAGAGGAACCAGAGATCAATTTGCCAACATCCGTTGGATCATTGAAAAAGTGAGAGAGTTCCTTAGCAAAGTAAAGCTCAATATTCTCCAAACCAGGCTTTCCAAACCAGGCCTCAACAGTACGTGAACTGTGAAATTCCAGATGTTCAAGCTGGATTTTTGAAAAGGCAGAGGAACCAGAGATCAATTTGCCAACATCCGTTGGATCATTGAAAAAGTGAGAGAGTTCCAGGAAAACATACATTTCTGCATCATTGACTATGCCAAACCTTTGACCATGTGGATCACAACAAACTGAGAAATTCTTAAAGAGATGGGAATACCAGACCACCTTATCTGCCTCCTTAGAAATCTGTATGCAGGTCAAGAAGCAACAGTTAGAATTGGACATGGAACATACTATTTCCAAATAGGGAAAGGAGTATGTCAAGGCTGTATATTGTCACCCTGCTTATTTAACTTACATGCAGAGTACGTCATGAGAAACACTGGACTGGATGAAGCACAAGTTGGAATCAAGATTGCCAGGAGAAATATCGAAAACCTCAGATATGCAGATGACACCACCCTTATAGCAGAAAGTGAAGAACTAAAGAGCCTCTTGATGACGATGAAAGAGAAAAGTGAAAAAGTTGGCTTAATGCTCAATGTTCAGAAAACTAAGATCATAGCATCTGATCCCATCACTTCATGGGAAATAGATGGGGAAACAATGGAAACAGTGACTGACTTTACTTTCTTTGGCTCCAAAATCACTGCAGATGGTGATTGAAGACATGAAATTAAAAGATTCTTGCTTCTTGAAAGAAAAGTTGTGACCAATCTAGACAGTATATTAAAAAGCAGAGACTTTACTTTGTCAACAAAAGTCCATATAGCCAAGGCTATGGCTTTTCCAGTAGTCATGTATAGATATGAGAGTTGGACTATAAAGAAAACTGAGTGCTAAAGAATTGCTTTTGAACTGTGGTGTTGGAGAAGACTCTTGAGACTCCCTTGGACTGCAAAGAGATCCAACCAGCCCATCCTAAAGAAAATCAGTCCTGAATATTCATTGGAAGAACTGATGCTGAAGCTGAAACTCCAATACATTGGCCACCTGATGCAACGAACTGACTCACTTAAAAAACCTGATGCTCGGAAAGATTGAAGGTGGGAGGAGAAGGGGATGACAGAGCATGAGATGGTTGGTGGCATCACCAACTCAATGGACTTGAGTTTGAGTAAGTTCCAGGTGTTGGTGATGGACAGGGAAGACAGTGTGCTGCAGTCCGCGGGGAGGCAAAGATTCAGACACGACTGAGCAATTGAACTAAACTGTGTCATATTAATCCTAAGCATTTAATATTGACCTAATAATACTATGATATAAAAGCATTGAGAGAATGAATGATCCATATACATGGAAGATATAGAAATAACTTGGGATATGAGTAATTTGCTTGTCATGTTTGACCGATGACTAAATGCTCACCTTCCATACTGGGAAATCAATTAATAATTGTTGCAACTAAAATAATTTAACAATTAGATATCATTAATTAAATCAAAGAGTTGAGGGTTTTTGCCTCAGGGGAATGAAAACAAAGAAAGGGTTTATAAGGATCTTTATTTTGCAGTAAGTCTTATGGAAGTATTTAACATTTTAAGCTACATGAAACAATCTTTTTTGCTGAAATCAGTAACTAACTTTCAGTTCAGTTCAGTTCAGTTGCTCAGTCATGTCTGACTCTTTGCTACCCCATGAATCGCAGCACGCCAGGCCTCCCTGTTCATCACCGTCTC
>SJYT01065240.1:130929-157204 GCA_006410635.1 Cephalophus harveyi | reverse complement strand
GAGCATTCTTTTGCATTGCCTTTCTTTGGAATTGGAATGAAAACTGTGGCCAGTCCTGTGGCCACTGCTGAGTTTTCCAAGTTTGCTGGCATATTGAGTGCAGCACTTTCACAGCATCATCTTTCAGGATTTGAAACAGCTCAACTGGAATTCCATCACCTCCACTAGCTTTGTTCGTAGTGATGCTTTCTAAGGCCCACTTGACTTCACATTCCAAGATGTCTGGCTCTAGATTAGTGATCACATCATCATGATTATCTGGGTCGTGAAGATCTTTTTTGTACAGTTCTTCTGTGTATTCTTGCCACCTCTTCTTAATATCCTCTGCTACACAATGAAGTGTTTGATCACTAAAATTCTAAGTTTTGTATAGGGCAAAACTGTGGTGAAATGTTTTCTGTCCAAATAACACATGCAAAAACAAAACAAATTCAGTGAAATTCAATTATAAAATAAACAGTTCGTTCCACAAAATTACTGTGTTTTACACTGGCTGCTAAGTTGTATTGACCCCATTATACAGGGTGTCCTACTAAGCAGTCATATGTTCTTGAATAATTTATTATTGGTTACTGTGGTGATATATCATTAGCATAAGATAATGGCATTTTCAGATAGCCAAAGTATCCTTAGGCAGACAGAGTCTTTGGCAAATAAACACTGTATTTATGTAGACTCCAGTACAAAATAGAATCTGAATATTTTTAGCGGAACCTACAGATCTTAAAAATTGGATAGCAGGTTCTTTTGTTTCAGTCTGAAGTATCAGTTTGTTAATTACACACCCATAATCAGATTTTTCTATTCATGAATTTATTGCCTGAAATAGTTACTAACACGACAAATTTATTAGCCTGCAATGAGGAATGCCAACATTGAAGCACAGACGGTCTTTTCCAACAAGTGACAATTTGAAGCATCAGATTTATCATGAAACAAATGAAACTGTTTAGAGCCATGGTATTCTGCCCTCTGAGGGAAAGAACAATAGAAATAGTAGTAGCTAATAGCAATAGTAGCTTTTTATTTTAGTCACATTTTAGGAAATCTTTGATAAGGATTTTTTTAAGACTAAAAAATGTCATATGAAGAATTTTGCTTCTTTACTCAACTACAAACTGAAGTTTAGAGCCATGGTATTCTGCCCTCTGAGGGAAAGAACAATAGAAATAGTAGTAGCTAATAGCAATAGTAGCTTTTTATTTTAGTCACATTTTAGGAAATCTTTGATAAGGATTTTTTTAAGACTAAAAAATGTCATATGAAGAATTTTGCTTCTTTACTCAACTACAAACTGAAGCAGTTGTCTTGGTTTGATAACATTTAAATTTTCTTTTTACTTTCCAGAAATTTAACAATGTGTGTGTGTGTGTGTGTGTGTGTGTGTGTCTGTTAAAAGAAAGCTAATTTCTAAATAGTCATCTAAGAAATCACCAGCAGGAAAGTGCCAATTGCACCTGTGGGAAATAGCAAAAAGAGCATTGTGAGTATTGTGTCCTGTAGGGTTTGGTGGTTGGTGGTAAAGATCAATTATATTCTTCACAAATAAATCCCAGAGAGGATGGAAGATGGCAAGTGCAAATAATATGTTAGCGTCATTAAATACATATCACCCATCTAGTTAGTAGCACCAACCATAGAGTTAGTAGCACAAGCTGTGACCCAGTTGTGAAACACAACTGAAAGCTCTTGTTATGTAAGTTGTTATGTAAAACCCTGAGCAAACTTTTTGGCCAACCCAATAAAATAAAAGTTTGAACCTCTGTACAACAACCATTGTGCAAGTGATCACAACTAGCATAAGTGAAATTGTGCCAAAACTGAGTGCCTTCGTAATCCATTCTTTAGTCCTTTCTGTTGCCCATATTAATTGCCAGAAATCTGTTCCAGAAAGTTTGCAGAAATGGCAAACTTCCAGCTCACAAGTATTTTCAAAAATAGTTTAAGAGATGTTAGGTTTTAGTGTCATTAAGATATCAGTTATAGTTCCAGTGGACTGGGCCCTGTGCACTTTCTTACAAGGCTTTGATTTTCTATGCAATGCTTGATTCCAAATCTCACTCTACCTTGGTGAAGTAATTCAAAAAAGAATTTTAAAGGAAGATAGTCTTGTATATCAAACATAGAAATGAGTCCCAACTAAGTATAAAGGCAAAAATCTACAGTTTGCTTTCACATGTATATGTGTGTGCTGATGGCCTCCATGGGAAAAAAAAAAAAAAAGTGGTCGAAATCCCATGCGGTAGAAACACTGTTCACATAGTTTAAATGGAATAATTGCTATTGTTTAATGGATATCTTTTATCTATCTATCTATCTACCACCTATCTATCTATCTATCATCTATCTCCATCCCCCTGATCCTTAAAACACCACTTGGTTAGGGTATTTTGTCCATTTTGAAGATAGAGTAATGAAATGAAGAATTGATGCTTTAAAAATATCCTTGCAACTGCTTTGAAATTAGAAGGAAAAAGAAAGTGAGAGCTGAAAGAAGCCTCTGACTGTAGCCAGATGAAACAAGCTGGGGAGAGACAAGCAGGGAGGAGGGAGAGACAAGCAGGGAGGAGGGAGAGACAAGCAGGGAGGAGGGAGAGTGGATAGATCATGCACACTTTAGAGAGAGTAATACATTTGGAATATTTAAAATATATTTTTAATATGTTGCATAAAATTTTTTTTTAAGTTTAAAGATTTCTCTTCTACTCTCATGACTCAGAATCTCTACTGCTTTTTTTCCTGAGCATTGCAGATACTAGGAATTCCTTCAAAACATGAGTGGTAGAAATATCCAAAGAGACTTGGTGGTGAAAGTGAAGTCGCTCGGTTGTGTCCGACTCTTTGCAACCCAATAGACTGTAGCCTACAACGCTCCTCTGTCCATGGGATTTTTGCTTTTATGACATCTGCTGCTTATAAGTCACCTTGCTTAATGACATTCTGCTTTCCTGTATGCTTGTGTGCTAGGTTGCATCCGACTCTTTGCCCCTCAGGCTCCTCAGTCCATGGGATTCTTTAGGCAAGAACACTGGAGTGGGTTGCCATGCACTCCTCCAGGGGATCTTCCTGATCCAGGGATCAAACCCATGTCTCTTACATCTCCTGCATCGGCAGGCAGGTTCTTTACCTTTAGCGCACCAGGGGAGCACATTTTCCTTTACATGCTAAGACACATTTACAAAAGGTATATATCTTTAAACAAGTCCCCCATTGATTGTTCCCATCCTTTTCTGCTGAGGCTATTATAAATTTCAATTATATTTGGCAACTTAATAGAAATTTAAATAAGAGCTGTTTTTTAAAGTTGAACTACAAGTGAAGAAAAATAAACTGACAGTGTATTATGTACTTAACTTGATCAGTTTCAATATCTTATTCAACCATGAAATCATTACCAGTAGAAAAATAATAAGGATTTCCATCAACCACAAGAGTTTCCTTGTGCCTCTTTATGATCCATCCCTCCCAACACCCCCATCTTCAAATAATCAGTAAACTGTTACCAGTTATAGTTCAGTTTGAATTTTCTAGAACTTGATGTTAATATACATACTATTTGTTTTTTTTTTTTTTTTTTCAGTGTGTCCTGGACTCTTTTCTTCAACACAATGATTTTGAGGTTTATTTATGTTGTTATATATAACATTAGTTAATTTTAAAGTCTAGGAAGTATTCCGTTAAGCAAGTATATCCCAAATGTTTATTCACTTACCTGTTGATGAGCAAGAAATTATTTCCAGTTGGGGGTTATTGCAAATCAGTTTGAATGAATATTCATATATAAGTCTCTGTAGACATATATTTTCAATTACTTGTGGTTAATAAAATTTCAGTGAACTCACAGACAAGTTTTTGTACAGACATGTATTTCAATTCTCTGTGGTCAATACAAAGAAATAATATGACTAAGTCACATGACAAGTGAATGTTTAATTTTGTTAAGAAACTGTCAAGCTGTCTTCCAAGCTGATTATACCATTTTACATTCTTTTCAGCATTATATGAAAGTTCCAGTTGCTCCACATGTTCTCTAACAGTTAGTGTGGTATAATTAATTTTTTGATTCATGCTCTTGGCTATGTAATAGTATCTTATTTTAGTTATAATTTGCATTTCTCTGGGGGCATAACAATGTTGGATATCTTTTTCATGTACTTACTGGGCTTTTGCATATATCCTTTTGGGTTAATTTTTATTGGATTGTGTTTGTTTTCTTCTCGTTGGATTATAAGAGTTTTTCATATTCTCTGGATATAAAACTTTTGTATAATATGTGTTTAAAATGTTTTCTCACAGTCTCTGGTTAACTTTTCATTGTTTTTAAATGACATTTTTCAAAAAGCAAAATCTGTTTTATCGATGAGGTACAGTTATTGATTTTTTTTCTTTTTTGACTTCATCTTTCTATGTTCTGTTTAAGAAAACTTTGACCTTGCCTTTCTTCCAGATTTTATTTTTTCTGATTTTATATTTAGATCTCTCATCCATTTTGAGTTAACTTAGTGTTTGATGTGAGGTCAATGTTCACTTTTATCCATAGAGATATCCAGTTATTTCTATAACCTTGCAAAGTCTTCCAAAACATTGAATTGCCTTGTCAACTCTGTGAAAAATCAATTGACCATAACATACAGGTCTATATCTGGACCACTCTGTTCTATTGAGCAAAATTTCTATGTTTCTTGTTTGTCTTGTTTTTGAAATTTTAAATTGTCTTAATTAGCTTTATAGAAACACTTAAAATCAAGTAAGAAAGTTCTCAACACGTTATTCTTTTTTAAAGAAAATAACTTTGGTTAATTTAGGTCTTTGCATTTCCAAACAAATTTTAGAATCAATTTGTCAAATTGTAGGAAAAACAAAAACGATTTGGAATTGCTTTGAATCTATAGACCAACTGTCATCCTTTGGTGACTGCAGCCATGAAATTAAAAGACGCTTACTCCTTGGAAGGAAAATTATGACCAACCTAGATAGCATATTCAAAAGCAGAGACATACTTTGCCAACAAAGGTCCATCTAGTCAAGGCTATGGTTTTTCCTGTGGTCATGTATGGATGTGAGAGTTGGACTATGAAGAAAGCTGAGTGCTGAAGAATTGATCCTTTTGAACTGTGGTGTTGGAGAAGACTCTTGAGAGTCCCTTGGGCTGCAAGGAGATCCAACCAGTCCATCCTAAAGGAGACCAGTCCTGGGTGTTCTTTGGAAGCTGCTACTGCTGCTGCTAAGTCACTTCAGTCGTGTCCGACTCTGTGTGACCCCATAGACGGCAGTCCACCAGGCTCCCCCGTCTCTGGGATTCTCCAGGCAAGAACACTGGAGTGGGTTGCCATTTCCTTCTCCAATGCGTGAAAGGGAAAAGTGAAAGGGAAGTCGCTCAGTCGTGTCAGACTCTTCGCGACCCCATGGACTGCAGCCTACCAGGCTCCTCTGTCCATAGGATTTGCCAGGCAAGACAACTGGAGTGGGGTGCCATCACCTTCTCCGTTCTTTGGAAGGAGTGATGCTAAAGCTGAAACTCCAGTACTTTGGCCACCTCATGCGAAGAGTTGGCTCATTGGAAAAGACTGTGATGCTGGGAGGGATTGGGGGCAGGAGGAGAAGGGGACAATGAAAGATGGCATCACTGTCTCGATGGACATGAGTTTGAGTGAACTCCGGGAGTTGGTAATGGACAGGGAGGCCTGGCATGCTGCAATTCATGGGGTTGCAAAGAGTCAGACACGACTGACAGACTGAACTGAACTGACATCATAAAATGAGTTGAGCAATGAAATATTATATTTTAATCTCTAGTAATTTTTCTACTCTACTATATCACTCTTATTATACAACAAGTG
This sequence comes from Cephalophus harveyi, assembly GCA_006410635.1. NCBI lineage: Eukaryota > Metazoa > Chordata > Mammalia > Artiodactyla > Bovidae > Cephalophus > Cephalophus harveyi. The sequence goes on along the minus strand of SJYT01065240.1, from coordinate 151,364 downwards.
AGCTATTATTTAGTTGCTCTTAGATAAGCCCCTTTATAAGAGAGCTATCTGAAAAAATTATCTGAAATCACTGTCTCTAATATTTTCCTTCCATCTTTTGATCCTACTCAGATCTGCCTTTGCCCTCTTCATTGTACCAAATCATTTCTTATTGAAGTCATCAAAGTCTATTTCTTAGTCATTACATTGCTAATTCTTAGTCACTTTTCAATCTTCATCCTATTGACCTAAAGTAACATTATAAACAATTGGTTCCTGTTTCTTTTCTTTTCTTTTTTTTTTATTTCTGTGGTATCACTTGCAATGTCTTGTCTTTAATTTTTGACTTTGAGTTCTCTCCCTTTTTTCTTAATATAAATTTATTTATTTTAATTGGAAGTTAATTACTTCACAATATTGTATTGGTTTTGCCATACATCAACATGAATCTGCCACAGGTATACACATGTTCCCCATCCTGAACCCCCCTCTCTCCTCCCTCCCCATACCATCCTTCTGGGTCATCTAAGTGCACCAGCCCCAAGCATCCTGTATCATGCAGCAAACCTGGACTGGTGATTCATTTCATATATGATATTACACATGTTTCAATGCCATTCTCCCAAATCATCCCACGTTCTCCCTCTCCCACAGAGTCCTGGGAGAGGGAGACTGTTGTATACATCTGTGTCTCTTTTGCTGTCTCACACACAGGGTTATTGTTACCATCTTTCTAAATTCCATATGTATGCGTTAGTATACTTTAAAGCTGTTCTTGGCCAAGTTAGGAAGACAGTAGGCTAAACAGGTTTTTCTCCAACTTCTCTTGTGGTTTTTTATGTTTTCTTTGTTGATTACTCCTTAGCTCTTTCTGTCTTCTGTAATTTTGGGTATGCTGGGCTTTTCCTAGCCTTATATGTACCCTGCATTCTCCTAGTCTAAGTGATCACATTTAAAATCTAAGTCTTTACATCCCAAGAATATGCAGATGACTTTCAAATCTTTATCTCTGTCCTAGACCACTTTCCTGAAATTTACACTCATATTCTACTGAAATTCTCCACTTTGATACTTAAGAAATCTCAGCAATATTTTTTTATCATACACCCCTTTTATTTGATTGCATCCAGTCTTGGGAAAGCAGCAAAAGGAGGAAAAAAAGAAGCAAAGACTATGACAAATGGAAAACATATATCATGATGTTACATTTAAACCTAACCATATTAATAAATTAAATTAAATGTACATAGTCTAAATATACGAATTAAAGGCAGAGATTTTCAGACTGGGCAAAAATGCAATAACTATCTACTGCCTGTAGAAATGGCCTTTAAATATTAGTGCACAAATAAGTTAAAAGTAAAAGGATGCAAAACAATATACTATCCTAATACTGGTGAAAACAAACCAAAGAACCTATATTCATATCATATCAGACAAACTAGATTTCAGTCAAAGATATTCCCAGAGATTTTCATATTGACAAAAGGATCAATTTATGAAGGTCCTGCTGCTGCTGCTAAGTCGCTTTAGTCGTGCCCGACTCTGTGCGACCCCATAGACGGCAGCCCACCAGGCTCCCCCGTCCCTGGGATTCTCCAGGCAAGAACACCAGACTGGGGTGCCATTGCCTTCTCCAATGTATCAAATAGCAAAACTCCAAAACAGATAACACAAAAAAAGAGAGGATTTCTTGGAAATTTCACTGTCTCTCTTTCTTAATAACTGATGGAAGGATTGGAGAGAAAATCATGTGAGGGTATAAAAGACTTGAACAAGACAACCAATGTGAGGTAATTGATATGTGTAGGATGCACTGCGCAACACCAGCAAAATAACACTTTTATTTCAAAAGTACATTAACATTTACAAATGTGGACTATATTTGAAACCATAAAGTAAGTCTCAATCAATATGCAAGAATTTAAGTCATAGGATATATATTTTCTGACTACAGTGAAGTTAACTTAGAAATCAATAAAGGAAAAGTATCTGGAAAGTAGCCAAGTATTTGGAAAGTAAAGAACACACACCTCTAAATAACCCATGGGTCAAAAAAGAAATAAAAGGGAAAATTGGAAAGATTTTGGAGATCAGTGATAATGAGAACATAGCAAGCAAAATTTATGGGATGGTGCTAAAGATGTACTTGGAAATTTATAGCAGCAATGTCTATGTTAAAAATAGGAAGGATCTCAATTTCAAATTTAAGAAACTATAAGATGATGAAAAATTAAATACTAAATAAGGACAAAAAAGAAAAAAAATCAGATTGAAAATTAATAAAATAGAAAGCAGAACAATAGAGAAACTTTAAAAAATCTGGTATTTTGAGACCAATGAAGTTGATAAACCTCTGAATTAATAGAATGAACAAGAAAAATAAAGAAGACACAGATTACTAATATTAGGAATGAAATAGATGACATCACTGTAGATATTAAAGACAATTATTAGATTTTTGAATAAATTTCTACCAATAAATTGACTGAAAATAAACTGCCAATCATTGACTATTTGAGTAAGGAGAAGAAAGTTCTTAAAAGGGATAAATTAGTAAAGCTTTTGAACTGTGGTGTTGGAGAAGACTCTTGAGAGTCCCTTGGACTGCAACATCAAACCAGGCAATCCTAAAGGAAATCAACCCTGAATATTCATTGGGAGGACTGATGCTGAAGCTGAAGTTCCGATATTGTGGCCACCTGATGCAAAGAACAGACTCATTGGAAAAGACCCTGAGGTTGGGAAAGATTGAAGGTGGGAAGAGAAGGGGACGACAGAGGACGAGATGGTTGAATGGCATCATCAACTCGATGGCCATGAGTTTGAGCAAGCTCTGGGAGTTGGTGATGGACAGGGAGGCCTGCTGTGCTGCAGTCCATGGGGTGGCAAAGGTACAGACAGGACTGAGCAACTGAACTGAACTTATTAAAGCTTATTCAAGAAGAAATAAATGAATAACTAGGCCAATATCCATGAAATATTGAATTTGTAGTTAAATATTTTCTTCTGAAGAAAACTGCAGGCTCATATGGTTTTCCTGGTGAATTCTGATAAATATTTATGAAAATAAGTGTCACTTGTCCAGAAAGTCTTCCAGAAAATGGAAACTGTAAGAAAACTTCCCTGATCATTCTATACAGACAGCAATAACCTGCTATCGAAACTACACAAAGATATTACATTAAAAATTATATCACTCATGAATACACAGAAAAATTCTGACAAAATTCTAGAAAATTAAACCCAATTATACATTAAAAGACTAACATATCATCACTAAATATTGTTTATCCCAGGAATGAAATTGGTATGTTTCAAAATATCCATTCTTTCACTAATTGTGAGTCTAAAACATTCTCACATATACCAGAGTTTGTATTTGAGCTTACTTTTTCATTGTTTTGTTTGTCAATATTGTGTCAATACCACACCTTCTTATGCCTTTAAGAATATATGTAATTTATTACATAAATTAACATCTGGGAGGACAGGTAGCTTTTCATCTCTTATTTATAAAGTTGACTTAGTTTCCAAAGAACTTTATACATCCATGAAATTTTTGGAGTAATATTTTTAAGTTACTAAAAAAATATCCAACTGGAATTTTAATGGATTTTTGATATCATCCCTTCCAGACTTTGGATGTCTCTTCATTTATTCAGATAAACAGCTATGTCCTCACTATGGACTCAATGTGTCAACTCCTCCATCCTAACTCATAAGTTGAAGCTGCCCTAATCCCCTAACGTAATGTTTTTGGAGGCCAGGCCTTAAGTAAAGTGATGAGGTTGAGGTTCCATGATGGATTAGTGTCTTTACAAGAAGAGGAAGAGAGATCAGAGCTTTCTCTCTGCCACATGAGAATACAGCGAGGAGGCAGTCATTTGTAAGCCAGAAAGTGGGCCCTCACTAGGATCAAATCTGCCAGAACTTGGTCTTGGACATCTTAGCTACCAGAACTCTGAGAAATGAGTGTATTTTTTAAAAAACTACCAGTCAGTGATATTTTGTTAAAGTACCTGGAGCTGACTAATAATTATTATAATTTTGTTGTTTCTTCTACAGAGGAAAGATTCTTGCTTTGACTAATTCTTATATATTGCTGTTATAAATGGTACCTTATTTTTGCCTTATTTTATTGAGTCAAGGCTGATTTAAGAAATGCTTAATTTGTAGTTGTTAAACATGCATAACTTTTTGTAGGTTTTGAGTTTTTTTTAAGGTAGATGTTTATGTCTTGATCGTTTATCTTCGCTCCCAATTCTTACACTTCATTCCTTTTCATTTCCTTACCATATTGGCCAAGACTACCACAGTGTAGTCACTAAAAACAGTGTGCATAGAGACAGGAGGCATCTTTGTATTATTCTCAATCTCAAATTGAATGCATCCATTTCTCTAGTTTCCCTCTTAAAGTTCCTCCATTGGTATAGGTTTCGGTGTATCTCATTTTGGTAGACAGCCTCTAGGATGGCCCCTGGTGACTCTGGCCTCCTGGTATTTATGCTCTAGCGCAATCCTCTTACCTTGAGTTTGGAATGAGCTTATTCTTTTTCTACTGAACAAAATGTAGCAGGAGCGATAGGATACCACTTCCAGTATTTTTGTCTTGGGTGCCCTCTTTGGCTTGCCTTGGAGAAAGTCAGCTGCCAGGTCATGAGGCAGCTCTATGGAGAGGCCCATGTAACCAGCCTGGAAATGGATATTCTATTGGCAGTTGAGTAAGGTGAATGAGCTTGGAAGGAGTTCTTCTCAGGCCTGTCAACACCATGTGAGTGTGTTTGAAAGCAGGTTCTTCTTCTGCGGAACTTTGAGATGACTACAGCCTTGACTAACATCTTGATAGCAGCTTTATAGGAGATTCTGAGGCAAAACTGCTCAGCTCATCTGTATCTTGATTCACAGAAAATACGAAATGATCAATGTTTGTTGTTTTAAGCTATCAAGTTTTGAGGTAATATGTTATGCTATAATAGGCAACTAACATATACATTTAGCTACTCTTTAAGAAATATATGCATATGATATATATATGCATGTAATTATTTTACATATATACTTTTCCAGATTATTTCCCATTATAGGTTATTACAAGATATTGAATATAGTTCCCTATACTATAAAGTAGGTTCTTGGTCTTCATATATTTTATATAAAGTAGTTTGTATCTCTTTATCCCATTCTCCTACTCTTTCCCCTTTGATAACCATGTTGGTTTTCTGTGTCAGTGGGTAAGTCTATTTCTGTTTTGTATATGAATTTATTTGCATCTTTTTTTTTTTAAGATTCCACATATAAGTGATATATGATATTTGTCCTTCTCTGACTTACTTCATAAATATGATCATTTCTAGGTCCATCATGTTGCTCCAAATGGCATTTGTCCATTCTTTTTAATGCCTGAGTAATATTATATATATGTTGCTGCTAAGTCGCTTCAGTCATGTCCGACTCTGTGCGACCCCATAGACGGCAGCCTACCAGGCTCCCCTGTCCCTGGGATTCTCCAGGCAAGAACACTGGAGTGGGTTTCCATGCCCTACCACATCTTCATTATATATATATCTGTTGATGGACATTTACATTGCTTCTCTCTCCTGACTATTATAAATAGTGGTGCTATGAACATTGAGATGCATGTGTCTTTTCAAATTAAGAGTTTTCTTCAAATATATGCCCAGGAGTGGGATTGCTGGCTCATATGGTAGCTCTCCTTTTAGCTTTTTAAGGCCCCTCCATACTGTTCTGTGATCTGGTGGCTCAGTTGGTAAAGAATCTGCCTGCACTGCTTGGAAACCCAGATTTGATCCCTGGATTGGAAAGATCTCCTGGAGAAGGGAATGCCAACCCACTCTAGTATTCTAGCCTGAAGAATCCCATGGGCAGAGGAGCCTGATGAGCTACAGTCCATGGGATTACAAAGAGTCAGACACGACTGAGTGACTAACACTATTCTGTTCTCCAAAGTGGCTGCACCAATTTATATTCCCACCAACAGTGTAGAAGAGTTCCTTTTTCTTCACACCCTCTCCAGCATTTGTTATTTGTAGACTGTTGGATGATGGCTATTTTGACCAGGGTGAGGTGATATCTCGCTATAGTTTTGATTTGCATTAGAGAGGGTGGACATCTTTTCATGTGCCTTCTGGCTATCTATATGTCTTCTTTAGAGAAATGTCTATTTAGGTATTTTCTATTTGGATTTTTAAATATTTAACTGCATGAGGTATTCGGTTCTAAAAAAAAAAAAAAAGGAAAGAAAGCCTAAAAGATTTCATTTTAAATGTTTGCCTTTAGAGATATCCCAAGAGTTTGAATTACTAAAATGTGAAAGGTTAGAATGATTCTGAATATATTTTTTTTAATCAGTTTTTCTAAATTATAGTTCCCTGGTGGCTCAGATGGTAAAGAGTCTGCCTGTAATGCAGGAGACCCGGGTTTGATCCCTGGTTCAGGAAGATTCCCTGGAGAAGGAAATGGCAACCCACTCCAGTGTTCTTGCCTAGAAAATCACATGGACGGAGGAGCCTGGCCGACTACAGTCCATGGGTCACAAAAAGTCAGACAAGACAGAATGACTTCACTGTCTCTTTTCTGTTATTATCTCCATTCTTATTCTCAATTTCTTTGATTTCTTCCCTTGCCTTTGTTATTTCTTTATTTTTTTTTAGGTGTAACTATTCTACAACCTGTTTCATTAAATATCGTTTATATTTAATCTTCTTTGTTTCCTGATATACACATTTAAACTATAAATTTCACTTTAAGTACCATTTCAAATCTGTCCTACATATTTTGATATGCTCTTTTTTTATTTTCATGAAGTTTAAAATATTTTTGAAAATCTCTTATCGTTTTCTTTTGAACCAAAAATCAATAGTATGTTAATTTCTAAGTATATAGGAAATTAAAATTATCTTTCTGCTATTAATTTAGAATTTTGCTATGTTTAAAAAAATATAGAGAACTAGTGCATCATAACATCTTTTGGTTTATTACCACTGCTCTCATGCCTGAATTTATGATTTATTTTTGTGAATGTTCTGTATGTCTTCAAAAGCAATATGCTTGTGGCTGTAGAGTTCTATATATAGTCTGTTGCTGCTGCTGCTAAGTCACTTCAGTCGTGTCCTACTCTGTGTGACCCCATAGATGGCAGCCCACCAGGCTCCCCGATTCCTGGGATTCTCCAGGCAAGAACACTGGAGCGGGTTGCCATTTCCTTCTCCAATGCATGAAAGTGAAGAGTGAAAGTGAAGTCGCTCAGTCGTGTCCGACTCTTAGCGACCCCGTGTACTGCAGCCCACCAGGCTCCTCCATCCATGGGATTTTCCAGGTAAGAGTACTGGAGTGCCTTCTCCGATATAGTCTGTTAACTCAAGCTTATTGTTTTTTTTTTTTTTTTTTCAATAAAAGACAGTGTCTGCATACAGGGTTGTCTGGTTGCTTTCTTTGTATATTTGTATGGAATATGTTAATATCACCAGCTACGATAGTTTCTTTCTATAGTTTTTTAAGTTGCTTGATATATTATGAGGTCACAAGTAACACATATATGTGTTAGTATGTTTATTGTGCTGTATTTTTGCTGCTGCTATTCCTTTTATCAGAACACAGGATCTTTTCTTCTTTCTTAATACTGTTTTGCCTTATGTTTAATTTCATCATGTGTTAAGATTTTACTTGTATATTTTTGTTCATATTTTTCTGATACAGTTTTATTTGTCTTTATTAGATTTAAATGTCTTCATTGTGCAGCTTTGGATTTAGCATGATTTCTTTTTTTTGAAGAGCTTTATTCAGGCCTCTTATATTGCTGAAACCTTTATTAATAAGCTCATGTTCTTTCTGTAAACATATTTTGCAATGTAAACATTCTGTAAAAACGTATCCGGTCAGCTCAAGTATATGAACGTGAAGTCGCACAGTCATGTCCGACTCTTTTGCGACCCCAGGGACTGTAGCCTACCAGGCTCCTCAGTCCATGGAATTTTCTAGGCAAGAATACTGGAGTGGGTTGCCATTTCCTTCTCCAGGGGATCTTCCCAACCCAGGGATCGAACCTGGAACTCCCGCACTGTGGGTAGACGCTTTACCGTCTGAGCCACCAAGTATATGAGTAAGTAAAAGTAGTCTATTTGGAAATAGAGGAACGAGAGTAATTACAAGATAAATAGTCTAGATTTGCAGTTTCACACAGTGAATCATTCAAAGACTGTCCCAAATTTCACTTGATTTCACACTACAGAGACTAAACTCCAATCTGGTTTATATCCCATGTTTGGGAGAAAAGATACGCAAAATTGAGTGAGAACCCAGGTTTCATTGAACCCCTTCTTTGGCAATGTTTGTGTAACTTTAAGATAATGGCTCTATTAAAAATTCCCCTGTTAGATAAACTGCAGAGTCCTTCAAGATGGTAGTTTTCCCAGCATATATGGTTCGGTGTGCCAGCTGTACTGAGGCAGGACATGAAAAGCAAAGCTCAATGAGATAAGCCAGTAATTAGGCTTGTGTGCGGAGAAGGCAATGGCACCCCACTCCAGTACTCTTGCCTGGAAACTCCCATGGACGGAGGAGCCTGGTGGGCTGCAGTCCATGGGGTCGCTGAGTCAGACACGACTGAGTGACTTCACTTTGACTTTTCACTTTCATGCATTGGAGAAGGAAATGGCAACCCACTCCAGTGTTCTTGCCTGGAGAATCCCAGGGATGGCGGAACCCGGTGGGCTGCCGTCTGTGGGGCCGCACAGAGTCGGACAGGACTGAAGAGACTTAGCAGCAGCAGCAGCAGCAGGCTTGTGTGATACGCTAGGTGATTGAGCTGTTTAATTGAGAAGGTTACAGCTTGGAATGAGAGACAAAAGAACCTTGAATATAGTATAAAAATAAATATTTGGTAGATTCTTTTTTCTTCTCACAATTGAATTGGATTTTTTAGCAAGTGTATATTAAAAGAAATGAATTATGTATATTTTAGACTGCAAGGGTAAGCTGAAATGGATATACTTGCAAGAAAATTATTATAGTTTTATTTTTGTTTTTACTGTATGATGTGTTATTTTGAAAACATATATTTGAATGCAGCTTCTCCCCTGTGAATCAAGAGTAATAGGTTAAATAAGAAAATACTGTTTCTCTTTAAAGCTTGGCCATTCTGGGGCAAGTTACGTGCACTTATCTTGATGTTTTACTTTCAAATTGTCTAAGCAAATTGGAAATAGTGCACTGAAGGCACTTTCACATGTGATATCTCTTAAATGCCATTTACAATTTATGTATTCTTACACAGAATTTTCCTTTCTATCTTTAGAGATTGAGAAATAAAATTTCTTCCCTGCTACTTCTTTTTTCTATTTGGCAAGAGCAATATTTAAATATATCTTTTGGTACTGTGGATAAACAAGGCTATTATTTTATCCATCAATTCCACTCTATGTCTGTATTTCCTAGGAGTTTCAGTTTTTACTATTACATTTATTTTGGTAGTGAGAAGATATGTCTATCTTTAATCCAAGTAATTCATCTTAAAAATAAAATCTTTCTTAACTCCTACTCTGAAATGTAAGTAGTAAACTGTACAGTCATACTTTTTCATCTATGTGTGAGACATTTACATTAAATATGCATGTCATATATAATATATGCAGAGCTAAAAGCAAAAGCTGCCACAGTGTTAGAGAGAAACACCATTCAAAAACTTTATTTCCCAAAACATCCAAAGCACCATAAAGAATAAATTAAAGCAACACAAATATGTAATTAGAAAATTAGTTTAAAATATTAGTTTTAAAGGCATAGTTTGAACACACATATATACATACATATATATACTTGACAGATTCACATGACTCTTAATAAGCATATAATGTGTGAGAGAAGAAAACTAAATACGTATATACCTGTAATTTTCATACCCTTGCAACTGAATGCATTAATTTCATCACTTTCATTTACTTATGTCCTTGTTGATCTTTCAATAACTTTATTCAGTATGGGTCAGGCTAAATATGATAAAATAGGAAACAAAAAGATTTTTAAAAGTGGAAGAATTATTCTGCTCTGAGGTTTAGCTAATAAACCAGGAGAAATCAAAGATGAGAAGAGAATTGAAAATTTGAGGGTATATGAAAATTATCTCTCATATTTACAAAGCAGATTAACAGATTTAATCTTAACAGAGTTCTGCCTTGTTGTTGTTGTTCAGTTGCTAAGTTGTGTCCAACTCTTTGCAACGTCATGGACTGCATCATCCAGTCCTTGTCCTTCACTATCTCCCGGAGTTTGCTCAGATTCATGTCCATTCAGTCAGTAATGCTATCTAGCCATCTCCTCCTCTGCTGCCCTCTTCTTCTTTTGCCTTCAGTCTTTCCCAGCATCAGGGTCTTTTTCAATGAACTGGGTATTTGAATCAAGTGGCCAAAGTATTGCAGCTTCAGTGGCAGCATCAGTCCTTTCAATGAATATTCAGAGTTGATATCCTTTAAGATTGACTGGCTTGATCTCCTTGCAGCCCAAGGGACTCTCAAGAGACTTCTCCAGCCCCACAGCTCGAAAATATCAATTCTTGGTGCTCAGCCTTCTTTATGGTCCAACAACTCTCACATCCATACATGACTGCTGGAAAAACCATAGCTTTGACTATATAGACCTTTGTCAGCAAAGTGATGTCTTTGCCTCATTACTAACTGCTAATATTGTAGATCTCAGATGAAGCATATTTTAGTGGTGGCAGCCTGATAGAAATTAAGAGATGTGTGAATGGCTAAAATATCAAGGCAAAGAGAAAGACTTTTCTTTAAAAAATTTGCAATGAAAAAAATCTAACAGAGCAACGAGGACTGAAGAAAAATAGATATATTTTGTCAAATTATATTTTGGTTCATTGAAACATGTGGAGGGGTAATGTATAAGTAAGAAATAGATCACTAATGGACAACTTACAGAATATAGAACTAGAGTAGAAAAGGATTGTGGGTTCTAATAGAGAAAGAGTAAAACAAGAAAAAGAATAGATGAATGTGGAGAAAGATTTTCAAGTTGGAATACAAACATTGAAAATGTTCATTTTCTAAGATTCTATAATTAAAACAGCAAAGTTTCTCCTGAAAATTAGAACCTGCAGAGACACGGAAAGTGTAACTAATATTGAAGGAAATTGATATTAAAGGAATTGGAAAAAAGGATAAAACTGTTTCAAAGAACAATTAAGCACCCAACAGATATTGGAATAAGTGAACACAATCTATTCACTTTTCCAGAAATGCCTGGCAAAGAAGGAGCAGGAGCTGAGATGGTAAGTATTACAATTTAGCCAAGATGGGAGAAAATGTGAACTCCATAGAAAGGAAAAACTGGGATTTGAAAATAAACTATTAGAACTTCAATTTCATTTGGATTGTTTAATCTCCAAGAGGTAAAAGTTAGCATTTTGAAGACTTAATACCTGCAGCTTGGTTACCCAGAGAAGGCATTGGCTTACTACAGGGAAACCAGTTATGACCCAATGCTTCAGACAACTGATCCTGATCAATGACAAAGCTTGGATTCCAGATTCACACTGTGCCTGGGAAGGGGCNTTAGCATTTTAAAGACTTAATACCTGCAGCTTGGTTACCCAGAGAAGGCATTGGCTTACTACAGGGAAACCTGTTATGACCCAATGCTTCAGACAACTGATCCTGATCAATGACAAAGCTTGGATTCCAGATTCACATTGTGCCTGGGAAGGGGCTGAGTGCTTCCAGTCTTAAAGGCAGACACAATGCACTTGATACATGGTTAAGATTCCTTTGCAAGACTTAGACCCCAGCTTCATTACCCCACCAGTGAAGGGATTGTTGTTTTCTTGCTTGTGAGGGCTGATACACCATGCTTGTCATTTGAGACAACTTTAACAGCATTGCTACTCAATTGACCCCATGGGGCAGGGGCTGGTACTGCAAGGTTAAGGTTGGGGTAAGTATCTAGCACATTATATTGTTGTTCTGTCCTGACTCCTGATCATACCAGTGGAGGAGCAGTGCTTCTCTGATCTTGTAGTTTAAAAGTTCCTTGATCCTCACCAAGAGTCTGAGGTCTAGTCCTGACAGATTTCTGTGCTCACACAGTATGTGATAAAGCAAGTGGGCCTGAGCACCTGCATGATGCCTGCTCCTTGAGCTTGCCCCTTCAAATGCTATCATTCTGCTGTACATGTGTGTGCTGCTTGATGGTCTACAGACAGAAAGTCTAGAGACATCATTTCTATCATGGAGATAAACAGATACTGGTTGTGGTTAATTGGAGGTAGGAGATAAATGAGAGAGAAGAGAGCTGATTGATTTTTAAAATTGGCAGGTGTCAACAGCCCAGGCAGCTACTCAAAGCTATGAGAGGCAGTATGAAATCAGTAGATGTGGGGGTGGCGGTGAGAGAGGCATAAAGACAGGATTGTGGTTAAAGATAATTTCATGATTTGAGCTCATGCATGTAAGAATTAATGCATTATGTCAAGGTTCAAACTGGAGAGCTGGAGAAGTAATGAGAAAGCAGAATATGGCAAATATTTTTTAAAAATCTATAAAATTTAATAGGTTAAAGTTCTACAAAGAATTTATACTCTGCAAAGTTATTTCTGGTAAATATGTCTTTCTGATATTTTTGGCATATAATTTCTGGGCTCTGTAGTTGGAAAGATTCTAGTAAAGAAGTAAATTTTACCTTTATCTATTTATCTCTAGATGAAGCAAATTTCATTCAACTCATCTATTATTGACTATAAACTACAAAAACCACTCCCCAACATACACACTACATTGTCTCCCAGAAGTAAGAAAATTATAAAACATCTGGTGAACATTTACAAAATAATTGTTGGCATAATCATTAATGATGTGCATAAAAGATTACTGGAAGTGATAAACTCTATATTTAGGAATTCTACGGTTAACCCATTATAAATAAAAGCAAAGTCAAATATATTTTTTTCAATTCAGGATATCATATGTTTGAAACTAGGTGCATTTGAAATTGAAGTCATCTTAGTTTTAATAAAATATCTTAATTACATCCTTATTAACTTATAGTGTAAATTTAAATGGTCATGATACAGAATTAGTTGTAGTAAAAATGCTCTTTTAAAACATGAAGTATATCATTTATTATGCTTGATTTAATTTGCCACTTCAGTTTTAGCTTGGTGCTGAATTGTCTGTTGGAATTAGCAAATGGAGAATGATAGGATCATATATGGCATTACAAATACAAGTTAATAACACAATTTAACATCTCACCCTCTCGGAGATGCCAATCAGAAAGTGAGAATAGTCAAATTGCAAATTTTGTCTCACAATTGTTCAAGTAATAGCATGCTGGAAAGAAAAGTGACTGTGCAAACCATAAAATCAGCCAAACAAAAAGAAAAATGTGAATCTTTACTTCTGTCTCTAGCTATGAAAATTCCATAGAGATATTTCTGCCTGTTTGGATTGCAGGTTATGCTGATAGTAAGTAAAGGTTTCATTCCAGATGGATATCAATGAGAACTAAATATTGGGTTCAGCTACTCTGAGATTTTTATAGTTTGCAGTCTCAGACAAACATCAGAAAATCCAGCTACGCTTTGGTTTTACTCACTTCGTAAGGGTACTTAAATCATGATAACTTGTAGTTGATAATTGCCAAAAGTTCAAAATCGCATTTTTTTTTAAACTCTTGGTGAGAAGGAGGGGGAAAAATGAAGGAGTTTTTCTTATCTCTCAGATATATTGGCCTGTTCTCCAAATGACAGGTTCCTGGCTGATCAACTGTACCACCTGCTACCAAAGCTCAGTAATATTAGTCTGTGGAATGGTTTCATTCTCATCTCACACCTCAGAGATCTTGCGCTCAACCCCAGGCATCCCTTGTGTGTTTAAATCAGCTTAACGGCTCATACAGTGTGCTGATTTCCTTGTAGGCCCTGTTTTCTCAAAAAGTGATCACCTTTTGCCAATGCCCTCAGGATTAAGCAGGGCAGCCTGGTTTTCCTTTTCTGCATTGGCTCTACCTTTGTAGTCAATAAAAGACTAACTAGAAAAGAATCAGCTGATGAGAGAATCAATCTTCTGGAAGCCTCCCCACAGTTTTCTCATCATTTTTCTACGTCTGTCATCTCAGATTGTAAAATGGAAACCAAAACTCAGTATGTGGGAAGACTTTTACTGCTCCTTGTTAACAAAAACAGTAAGACCAGGGGTTTTGATCTTATGAGTGTATAGGTAAACAGTAAGCTGTAAGTGCACACTCTTGAAGTGGTTTTCTCTGTTTCTAATGGAGGTTTGCAAAGAATTATCAAAGTGGTATCAAAAAGGTCTCCTAACTTACTGTAGTGTGCCTATCCATTCTGAGGAGGTCAAGTTAAATCTGAAGGTCTCATATATGATGATACTGCGGTATCTTATGGTACAGCAAGCAATACTGTGTGCTTCTTACTAAGTCAGAGAAATAGGTAAATATAAAAAAGGATCCTTTTTTATAACTGGTTCCATTGCATTAATTTATTTCTATAGCATTACATTTTAAAACAAGTGACATTTTGTCTCATTTAACTTTTATTTTAACAACTTTATCTCATAATTTGCTCTCTTGTAGACTATTCAAAAATATATATGAAATCTATTCAGATTACTTTTTCAGATAAAGGTCATTTCTTCATATAACCCATTGTATATATTTTCTCCAGCAACAGAGAATCTGAAAATAATTTTCTTCCTGCTTTTACTTTACGGTTTCAGATCTCATTTGTAACTTGAAAGCACAATGAGCAGAGGGAATTTAAACTTGCTAACTGATCCTATTAAAATATAAAATAGAGTTTGAAATTTGATTTTTTTTTTTTTTTGCCAGAGTCCAGGCTTTTAGTCAGTTACAATGCTATCAGAACTGTTGAGCTTTTCCCTCTGGTAATACATAAAATACATTTAATAAAAATAAAAATGTATCTTTAAATGTATAAAATCCATTTTAAATTCTCTAGTATGAATTATGTCATTAAATTATGAAGTAGAATGATTTCATTGCTTCCTTTCAGTGCCTTTGAAGCAGCCCAAGTGATTGAATTGTCACTGCTTTCTGGAGCTGGGAGTATGGTTTGGTGAGAATAAGACTGGCCATCTTCTACCTGTTTATAAGTTTGAAAATAAGAGTGTGTCAATACTGTATTTTGTATTTTTGAAGATATTTAGATATTTTGAATCTATTTGTAGGGAAATAGCAGAGTACTATTATAAAGAAAATGACATCTTTAGCATTTTTGTAAATATGTGGAATTTATTTCAATTTAGATCATATATGAATTTAGCTTATAAAGTGTGGAACAGAATATTTTTTATCTCATCTCAATTTATTCTTCCTTATCATTAATACTTATTTACTGTTGACAACATTCTCATCATAACTCTTGTTAGATTGTCCAGAAAATATATAATATTTTCCTGAACATTATGTAGTTATGTAGGGTTTTGATAATGCAAAAATTCAAGATTAAATAAGGAATCTAAATAATATTAGGTACAATATACTTATGCTTTCCATATTTCTGAGCTATTTTTTCAATATTTAATATTGCCTCAGTTTCTCCTTATAAATTGTCCTTGCCAGAATATTTTTTATCTCATCTCAATTTATTCTTCCTTATCATTAATACTTATTTACTGTTGACAACATTCTCATCATAACTCTTGTTAGATTGTCCAGAAAATATATAATATTTTCCTGAACATTATGTAGTTATGTAGGGTTTTGATAATGCAAAAATTCAAGATTAAATAAGGAATCTAAATAATATTAGGTACAATATACTTATGCTTTCCATATTTCTGAGCTATTTTTTCAATATTTAATATTGCCTCAGTTTCTCCTTATAAATTGTCCCTTAGACATTGAGTTTCATCTTTATTTAGTGCCCCCTCCAACACTAGGCACTTCCTGTAGCTAAAATTCCCTGAGAAAATAGATTCCTTTTCTTTCTGATAGCCCAAACCTCAGCATTATTTTTAGTGCTGCTTTGTCACAAAGATTTCAAATCCCATAATGGCAGGATCCTCACCTCTCATTTCATAATTGTATTCCCCATACTTGACACATTCAATGTACTTCATTATTGCCTGTTGAGTCAATAAAAGGAGGAAATTTCGGAGGATAGTTTTATCTCAAAAACCAAAAGTTCTTAGATATCTTAGTACCTAGAATGTACAAATCACTGTGGTGTGTGCTGTGTGCTACTGCTGCTGCTGCTAAGTCACTTCAGTCGTGTCCGACTCTGTCCGACCCCATAGACGGCAGCCCATCAGGCTTCTGTCCCTGGGATTCTCCAGGCAAGAACACTGGAATGGGTTGCCATTGCCTTCTCCAGTGCATGAAAGTGAAAAGTGAGAGTGAAGTCGCTCAGTCGTGTCACTCTTAGCAATCCCACGGACTGCAGCCTACCAGGCTCCTCCATCCATGGGATTCTCTAGGCAAGAACACTGGAGTGGGTTGCCATTGCCTTCTCCGGGTGTGTGCTACTGGGGCCTGCTAAACCATGTAAGGCAGAATTACTGCGTTCAATTTTGTTTTTGTTACTTTAAGGGCAATTATTAGAATGGAGGGGCATTACAAGAATTTACTTGTTCATGCTATTTTTGTTTATATCATATACCTTTTCTCTACTCCAGAAAAGATACTTCCCTGAGAGAATAATTTAGTTGTATTCCCCATGAAAACATTCTTTGAAGACACCAGCTGCATGAAAGCAATGAGAGAGAAAGCAAGACAATTCAGTCAATGACTTTTTATGTTCTGGTCCATATGTCCAACCTATTTTAGCTTATTTTGGATCAGTATTGTTTTTAATGTTATATAAACTGGTGGTAAGAGTGTCCAAATAAATTAACTAGTTAGGCCATGAGTTGCTATTCTTATTTGAATCTTGTAAATGTTAGACTACTTTCAGTATTGCTGTCAATGTAGATGGAATAGGTTATAGAATTAAGCAATCAGAAACAGAAATTTGCAAGCCAACTGAAAAATTACTTAACATATAATAAGGAATATGTAAGTGCTATACAGAAAATAATGTCTTTTTCAGTGTATCAGATGTATCTTACTTAGAGGAATAAGAAAAAATAAATAAGTCAGGGGAAAACTTCTGTATTTATTAATTCAGATGCTAATTTCAGGAAAAAATGTACTCTAATATTCCACATCATTCTTCTGTTCGACAATGGCCTCTGATATCCTTTTCCAATTAAAGTTAATTTTCATGACTTATGCCCATGTATTCAAAATTTTTATCCTCTGTTTAGTGAAAACTCATTGTATTGTATTAAACATTGTGTCCATCCAATATAACCAGCCTTCAGAGTTACAGTGAATCCTTGATAAAAATTTAATATTCAAAATTCTACCACTTCCTTTCACTGTTGCTATGGTAAGTACATGATGAGACAATGGCAGTTTATATGGAATAGTAAATCTAAAATGCGAAGTTATAAATTCCTTAAGAAACTATATGTAGTAACAGAAGCATCAATGCTATCTGATCAACGGTGAGTACCACTTATGTTATTGACAGCATTAATTAACATAATTCATTATACTAATTTATTATTGCATAAGTACAATAGTAAGAGACAATGTTTATTTACTCTTTACTCTGTTTCCAAATGAGGAATTTTAAGCTATGTGTGTGAAGATCCTTACAATGAACATAAAGGAACTTTAAAATCTGGATAAATTAGGGCAAGAAAAAACTGTAGGTGATGTTGGTACACAAAATGCAGGATAAGTTTGCTATCTTGGTAGACATGGGTCATACTTTGACTTTAAACTTTCAAGTAACTTGTAAGAAAATAAACACATTATAGGATACATAATTCATAGTATCTATAACCTAAAAATAACATAGTTGTCTTGGCAACACAGAGATACTGATAAGAGATAAACTTCTGGGTCTTCATTGAGCAGACACTGTTTAACTTAGGGGATATTATCTGCATTCCCATCATACAGGCAGTAGGGTAACCCATTTCATATGGCTACTTCTTACCACATTCCTCAGTCTATGCTGATGGCATTTTACTAGATTACAATGTTTAAAAAGCTGTTTTATAGTTATGAGAATAAATCTATGTTGATGTTAGCCAGTACCCCTAATACCTAGTATGTTACAGAGAGTAGAATCATGCAGAATCCCTTTCAGTTTTGCTCAAAATCAACTAAGAAGAGTGATTAAAGTGAAGAAAAGCACTGAGGAGGAGTATATTGGTGTCATCAGATTATACATGTGCTGCTGATGGATAGTTTCCAAACATCTGCATCAGCCCCCAGATTTTAAAATGCAATACAAAGCATCACTGTAATTCAGACAGTGGGGGTATGGTGAATACAGATATATCCTATATTCACTTAGGTGAAGGTGAAGTCGCTCAGTCGTGTCCGACTCTTTGCGACCCCATGGACTGTAGCCTGCCAGGCTCCTCCGTCCATGGGATTCTCCAGGCAAGAGTACTGGAGTGGGGTGCCATTTCCTTCTCCAGGGGATCTTCCCGACCCAGGGATCGAACTCAGGTCTCCCGCATTGGAGGCAGACGCTTTAACCTCTGAGCCACCGGGGAAGCCCATATTCACTTAACCTAATGGGAAATTAGTTGGCTTCCTTGTTTTGTTGTTATTGTTCAGTCACTAAGTCAGGTCCAACTCCTTGTGACCCCATGGATTTGAGCGTGCCAGGCTCTTCTATCCTTCCCCATCTCCTGGAGTCTGCTCAAACTCATATCCAGTGAATCAGTGATGCTGTCTAACCATATCATGCTCTGCAGCCCCCTTCTCCATTAGCCTTCAATCATTCCCAACATCAGGTTCTTTTCCAATGAGTCAGCTTTTTGCATCAGTTGACCAAAGTATTGGAGCTTCAGCTTCAACTTTTCAGTCCTTCTAATGAATATAGAACTGGTCAATGGCTACGTCTGGCTTGGTCAGGGCTGGATCCAGGCTTCCGCATGATGCCTTTGGGATTATGATTTGTAATCTCCAGGCTTTTCTTATCTCTGCCTGTATCCTGACATGTTCTCTCCATATGACAGTGAGACCGCATTACCATTGGTTGTCATAGTCAAGAGTGTTGTTATCATAGGTCAAAATTCTGAGGAGATCTATTGCTCCATCCTTTACTAGGGCTATGCTGATGTGATATTTTTTTTTAATTTGATTGACCATCATTGCAACCTGGGCAGCAAATGTTAGTTTCATCCACACTATGTGTAATAAATATAAGAAGGGTTGCATAGACTTCTGAAAGTTCTGATGAAAAGGAGATAAGAACAACAATGAAATATGTTTATACCCCATAACTTCCTTTCTTTTTGTTAAGGCAGAGTTTGTATAAAACAATACCTAAGGCAAACAATATTAATCTCTTGGTTCTTTCTATATTTTCTTTTAACCAGTATCTTAAATATATTAAAAATTAGTTTATTTTGGTATCTCTGTCTTAATTTCCTAGAAATAAGCCTGTTCAGAGGTAAAATATATTTCTTGATTAGAGACAGCTAGTAATGTTCCCGATTATTCATTTTCCATACTTTCCTTTTATTAAATGAACCCATAATGTAAGTTGGGCACATGGATATGTAACAATAGGCTAGATTTCCAGCTCTCTTTGCAGCTAATTGTATTTCTAAGATGCTTCCTATTGGATACAGCAGAAGTGAATATGTGCAACTTCTGGAATACCTAAATAAACAAAATCTGCTAAGTCACTTCAGTCGTGTCCGACTCTGTGCGACCCCATAGACAGCAGCCCACCAGGCTCCGCCGTCCCTGGGATTCTCCAGGCAAGAACATTGGAGTGGGTTGCCATTGCCTTCTCCAAAAATCTACTTACCTAAAACAACCTCTAACCTCCCTTTTCTTGGGATAGAATAAAAGATTGATTTATGGAGAGCTATCTTTGCTTTTGGGCTTTCCAGATGGCATTGGTGGTAAATGCCTGCCAGTGCAGGAGACATAACAGACGTGAGTTTGATTCCTGGGTCAGAAAGATTTCCTGGAGGAGGGCTTGGCAACCTGCTCCACTATTCTTGCCTGGAGAATCCAATGGACAGAGTAGCCTGGCGGGCTACAGTCTATAGGGTCACAGAGAGTCAGACATGACTGAAGCGACTTAACACACACACACACACACACCTTTGCTTTTGTAGATATGGACATCCTTGGAGAGATTCTTAATCTCATGTGTTCTGTGAAACAAGGGATCTATGGATAGAATCCAAGGGAGGCATGAACTTCAGTTCAGTTCAGTTCATTTCAGTCGCTCAGTTGTGTCCGACTCTTTGCGACCCCATGAATCGCAGCACGCTAGGCCTCCCTGTCCATCACCATCTCTCGGAGTTCACTCAGACTCACATCCATCGAGTCAGTGATGCCATCCAGCCATCTCATCCTCGGTCATC
>SJYT01065240.1:115227-129802 GCA_006410635.1 Cephalophus harveyi | reverse complement strand
CCAACCTAGATAGCATTTTCAAAAGCAGAGACATTACTTTGCCGACTAAGATCTGTTTAGTCAAGGCTATGGTTTTTCCTGTGGTCATGTATGGATGTGAGAGTTGGACTGTGAAGAAGGCTGAGTGCCGAAGAATTAATGCTTTTGAACTGTGGCATGAACTTAGAAGGGAACAATTAATCTTAACTTTTACTAACCTCTAATTAAAAGCTAACATTTCTTTTAATTCTAAATAGAGGCAAAACCCATTGTAGTTTTAACTGTATCTGTGCCCTTTTCATTTATAGAAATAAGTTTTTTTTTCGTATCTCACTATAATTGAAGGTGCACCAAAATATCGTCTATTTTCATCCTCTTTTTTTAAAATTTATTTTTTAATTGAAGGACAATTGCTTTACAGAATTTCGTTGTTCTCTGTCAAACCTCAACATGAATCAGCCGTAGGTATACATATATCCTCTCCCTTTTGAACCTCCCTCTCATCTCCCTCCCCATCCCACCCCTCTAGGTTGATACAGAGCCCTTGTTTGAGTTTCCTGAGCCACATAGCAAAATTCCCATTGGCTTTCTATTTTACATATGGTAATGTAAGTTTCCATGTTACTCTTTCCATACATCTCACCCTTTTCTCCCCTCTCCATGTCCATAAATCTATTCTCTATGTCTATTTCTCCATTATTGCCCTGTAAATAAATTATTCAGAACCATTTTTCTAGATTTTGTATATGTGCATTAGCATATGATATTTATCTTTCTCTTTCTGACTCACTTCACTCTGTATAATAGGTTCGTTGGTAGTTATCAGACCAATTACATAGTCCTGGTATTTAGTATATTAATAAAGAATCAAGCGTATTACTCTACTATAGTTTGCTTTATCTAATATTCTGATTAGATTTATGTTTTAATACAAACTGATGTCCTTTGTAGTCTTATTTATATTCAGTTAAAATGTTA
This sequence comes from Cephalophus harveyi, assembly GCA_006410635.1. Lineage (NCBI taxonomy): Eukaryota > Metazoa > Chordata > Mammalia > Artiodactyla > Bovidae > Cephalophus > Cephalophus harveyi. The sequence goes on along the minus strand of SJYT01065240.1, from coordinate 128,845 downwards.
CTCAAATAGGTGTTCATGGACTCCTGAGGATGGTTCAAGGTGACTGGGAGTCAGGGAGCAATGTGGAGGGAGAGATCTCTGGGTTTCTTAGTTTCCAGATTGTCTTTGTCATGCCAGCCTCAAGGCTCAACTGTCACTAGGTTTATTTATTTTCCAGAGCTGCTGTAACTAGCCACCACAAACTAGATGGCTTCAAACAAGAGAAATCTAGTGTCTCACAGCTCTCAATGCTAGAAGTCCAAACTGAGTTATTGACTGAGTCATGCTCTTTCTGAAACTTTTAAGGAAGAGTTCTTTCTTGCCTCTTCCAACTTCTGATAGCCCCCATACATTTTTTGACTTGTAAATGCATCACTCCAATCTCTTCCTTCCACTCCACTTGGCATCCTCCCTGTGTATCAGTGTGTTCATTCTGTCCTTTTAATAAGGACACCAGTCATTTTGGACTAAGGGCTCACCCTACTCTGATACAACCTCATTTTAACAAGTCACTTCTGCTAAGACTTTATTTTCAAATAAGATCACATTCACAGATACTGGAGAATGGGACTTCAGTACATCTTTTGGGGGGGACACAATTTTATCTGTAATACTTGGATAAGAATACATCTCTGTGTAATTTAAGTCATTCTATTTTGAGGTCTCTGTTTTCTAAGCTTAGCCTGCACTTGGGTACAAATATATTTTGTTACAAAAGTAAGATGAATTCTAACTTGTACAAGTAACAGAGCTCTTATGGGGTCCTGATGGAATCCAATCAAATAATTATCCCTAATAGATTATAGTTCACAACAGCTGTGTACTCCAATCAATCAACAGAGTAATTCCTCTAGAACAGCTTAGCCCATATTCTATTTTTAAATAAAATTGTATTGGAACATAACCATATCTGTTCATTTATACATCATCTATAACTGCTTTCAGATTACCGTGGCAGAGTTGTGTAGCTGCAACAGAGAGTGTGTGTCCTTCAATGTCTAAAATGTTTGCGACCTGGTCTTTTACAGAAAAAGTTTGACAACCCCTTCTCTAGGACATGAGAAGGATAAGTAAGAGATCCAATGTATTCTTTCACTTGCTCACTGTACAATCAGGGTGAAAGAATCTTATTAAATCAGAACTCAAAGGATAACATATAAGGAAACATGAACTAGACCTTAAACTGAGCCTATGAATTGCTCAAAACTCAATTTCTAGGTAGAGGATGCATTTACCTGTCATTGAAATCAATTATCTGAAAATAATACCAGACAGAAGGAAAGCATACAACTTCCAAGTTCCCTTAATAATAAGAAAGCAACAATAAATTAAAACTCCCTTGTGATAGGAAAAAATGGTTATCTCAAATCAAGAGAGTAAAATTCTAACAAGAACAATCATTGGTATAATTGCATGATATTTCTTACTTCCACTAGCATTATTAATGGGATTATGGTTTGACCTGACAATGAGAATAGCTTCCCTTGTGGCATTTTGGCAGTTCTATTTCTGTTCTTTGAGAAATAAGGAGGCAGACAAAGGATGAAAGTCCTTGCTTGAGCTGCTGAAACAATAACATAGTGTGAAGAATTTCCAGTTCCTCAGGAGCTCAAAGGATCCCATTTTTATGGCTCCTTGAGAACTGGAAGCTTGATCGACACTCACAGAAAAGACCTTAGTCCCCTTGAAATCAGCAGTCATTTGAAGGAGTATCACTGCACTGGGGGCCTTATGGACAAATGAGTATAGCAATGAAATTTCTTTTGGAAAGGAAAAAGATATCTCATGTGAAGCAATCACGAAAGGCCACAGTCAAGCAGTCAGTATGTCAAGTTTGGGGTGCATTGTAGAAGTAGTAGGAAACTTGCCCATCACAGGCTCAGCTGAGTTACTGCAGGGATCAGAACTTTACTGCTGTGCCCACATAGAAACTGGATTTCTGTGAAAAGAATGTATTTTACTTTAGAATATTTTGTTTATTCTTTAATGAATATTTTCAACATCCTGGGGAAAAAGCAGAGGTGACTGTATAGTTTATACTGGTTTGAGAATAGGATTAGGGGACCAAGATTGCGCTTAATATAGCCAGAATTAATGGGAAAAAAAAATGTCAGACAATCTAAATCCAAAAGCATCAGACTTTTAAAATGTGGAGATATTTTCCTATTCCTACCCAAGAGGATTCAATCTAATCCATAACAAATTATCAAAGAACTTTCCCTTCAATCATTATCTTCTCAATGCCCCTCAGTCTCAGTCTCCATTTTTCCTTTGTGCTTTTCCTATTTGTCTCTTATAAAAACTGATTCTGTGTGGATACTTTTATCTGCTTTGTGGTAAGTGTTACTACCCATCAGGCATATGAAGACATCCAGAATTATAGTCAAGGCATTATTAGATTTTTTTTTTCTAAACTTTATAGTAAAGAAGGTGAATTTTAAAGGAGAACACAGTTATATTTAGGGTAGAACCTTGAGTAATTTTTCTAAGCAGTCATAGGCCAAATTTGGAAGTACCGGGAACCCCCTTCCCTAGGCACCTAATCATGCACTGTACACACCTTGATCATGAAAATGGAATCAATGAGAGGAGTGAGAGTGAGTTAAGCCAAAGGGATGAACAAACCTTGGAGGAAGGAAAGTACAAGGGTTTTAAAGGATTAATCAGTAGGACATTTGGAAATAGGAAGGAGCTTCAGTTCAGTTCAGTTCATTTCAGTCGCTCAGTCGTGTCCGACTCTTTGCGACCCCATGAATAGCAGCATGCCAGGCCTCCCTGTTCATCACCATCTCTCGGAGATCACTCAGACTCACATCCATCAAGTCAGTGATGCCATCCAGCCATCTTATCCTCGGTCGTCCCCTTCTCCTCCTGCCCCCAATCCCTCCCAGCATCAGAGTCTTTTCACAGTCCAACTCTCACATCCATACATGACCACAGGAAAAACCATAGCCTTGACTAAATGGACCTTAGTCGGCAAAGTAATGTCTCTGCTTTTGAAAATGCTATCTAGGTTGGATATAACTTTTCTTCCAAGGAGTAAACGTCTTCTAATTTCACAGCTGCAGTCACCATCAGCAGTGATTTTGGAGCTTAATGGGGCTTAAATATACTGAAAAGATAGGTAAGATTCAGACTGTAAAAGAACTTGGATACATTAAATATAACTTCAGTTCAGTTCAGTCACTCAGTCATGTCCGACTCTTTGCGACCCTGTGGACTGCAGCACGCCTGGTTTCCCTGTCCATCACCAGTTCCCAAAGCTTGCTCAAACTCATGTGCATCGAGTCAGTGATGCCATCCAACCATCTCATCCTCTGTCATCCCCTTCTACTCCTGCCTTCAATCTTTCCCAGCATCAGGATCTTTTCCAATGAGTCAGCCCTTCGCGTCAGGTGGCCAAAGTATTGGAGCTTCAGCTTCATCATTAGTCATTCCAGTGAATATTCAGGATTGATTTCCTTTAGGATTGACTGGTTTGATCTCCTTGCAGATTAAATATAACATAAGTATTTATTATGTACCTCTTAAGTCTTCTCCCCAGTGAAAATGTTCTTGTGACAATGCTGTAGAAGACATATATATATATATTTTTAATTCTCAGTGTGAAGCCTCCTGGCAGAGATAAAGATAACTGCAGTTCAAGATGGTAGTCATGAATACAGAAACGTGCTCAGTCAAAATATGAGAATACAGAGAATAGATACTTTAAGGAAATGTTGCTGGAGAAAATGATTTCTGAGACTATCCCTAAAGGCTGCATGCAATCAACCTGGTTTAGAAAGCTGGAAAGGGTTTCTTACTCAGGGACCAGAATGAAAAACATGAGAGCAAGGCGAGATATAGAACCTTGAAAAATCTGGTACTACTGGGGAATACAGAGTGAAATGGAAAAGGTATTAAATAAACTTAGAGATTATAGAAAGGGCCAGATTTTTGAGTCTTTGCCAGGCTAAAAATGTCTGCAATTGGGAGACAGAAGGTGTATTGGGGGTAATACTATGTTACTATTAGATTAATTATGAATTAGATCATTCTGACTAGAGCATGAATAATCATTTAAAAGTAGTATCACTGAAAGCACACAGAAAAATCTGGAGGCTATGGCCCTGTAGATGGAGAAAAAGAAGGATAATTGACCAGACTGATGGTTTTAAAACTTAGAAATTCATCATAAGTATAGATCTCATGTCATTGTAACTGAGAGAATTATGGTACCTTTAAAAGGGAAAAGGAGTTCAAAGAAATTTTTTGTTTTGGAATGAGGAAAAAAGTTTGATTTTTGACTCAAATACACTGAGTCAAAAGCATCAAGTACACTGAGTGTGTGATGCTTATGAATATTTATAGTATCATATGCCCCTATATATGTATAAAAATTGATATAATATAGAGAATCTCCTTAAGTTTAAAGTGACAGGACAATCCAGTAGAAACATTGAATAGGCAGAATTTCAGCTTGGGGTGTCTGGCAGACTCTTGTGATAGTCATAGGTTTTTAGTTCAAATCCAATACAAATTTGCAAACCTACTATTATATAAAAATTTATTATTTGCATAGAAATATCTAATTATACTTTGGGAGTTTAGTTCTCCTGTAGCTATAGTAGAGAAGACCAACCATCAAAATGCTCAGCATTATATTACAGTTTATCCAATGGACTCAATTTGGAAAGCAACTGCAGAAATCATAAATGTCTATCTGTTCTTTGCAAAGTTTAGCCTTACTTCGTATGCATTAACTTTTAGTGTTTCATTATTAGGAAGCCCACACTCAACTCACTTCCCCAGTACTATCTTGCTATGACCATGGAAACAGTTACTTTTTACTAGTTCTGAAAAATTGTGAATTATGAATGACATTAAAACTTTTTTTTAATGGCTAGAATATAAGCTCCTAAAATACAGAAGATGGGTCTTACTTATGTTTCTTCTCATTGGTAAACAATGAATTTTTCAATCAATAAGTTTTTGTTGAATAAATTGATTATTTTGTGTATAAATGATTTATTCACATAGTTATTTAACAAAAAAATTCTAATCATTTATAGTTATCTGACTGCCTGTTTAGTGCCTCTATACCTGGCATTTGAAAACTCTTTCTGGGTCAATGCGTGTTTCAAATAACTGAAGCTAATCTCTCAAGCCTCTTTGTTTTAACCACTTTTGATAAACATCTTTTCAAAATTGTGTTACATACTGTAGATAAGAGAATAAGCTTTAATTAATTTAACCATTTCATGATGAGTCAGGTCCATTATAATAAGCATTAATCATTGTACTTTATAGCAAAGCAATGCAGACAGGGACGGTTGAACCAGGCAGAATGGTTTGTGTGTAATATCTAATGGACTCAAATTGCTGTATTTTTCTGGTTGGTCTTCTGCTCTCTACTATTTTCCTTCTGTCACCTGTCACTCTGAGTTGCTAAGGAAACCAGACAACTACATTTGTTAAAACAGTAATCTTAATTTTAGATGTGTAATATCTGAATCAGTGCATTTGTTACATGGATTCTCCCAGGTAGTTGATTTCACTGAATGCTGTCAGTTGGCATATTCCCCTTTCCTAGAACTCCTGGAAGTATATAAAATGAGAAAACATTAAAAAAAAATTTATATTAAGATATTTAATAGAACACAGTATACAACTCACATATAAATAATGTGTGTAGCTTGCAATAGACATTAAGAGTTTCTGCTTGATACTCTCCTTCCTTATAAACATTGATTCCTGGACTGATATGGAAAATGAGTGTGTGTGTGTGTGTGTGTACAAGTGTCCTTGTGTTGGAATTCAGCCTATTTATCCAGACTATACAGTACTCTTTGTTTCCTTCAAATTTATTTATGAGATGTTTTCATTGGCACTAACAGCTTATTAGTTTCCCAGGGTTAGTTCTTAGATATAGTAAATACTGCAGTCAACAATCGTCTTTCAGATCTGCTTATCTTAATTACCATTTTCCCCATCTGCTTTAGCCATTCTCTTTTCCCATTTACTTTGGTTTTCCTGAAATCCAAAAGCCACATGACTTAGCACCTACTCTGTTAAATCTCGCTTTGACTCCTAATTTTGAGGTCATCAGTGACCTAGATGTTGCTAGATCCAGAGGAACAGTCTTAGCTTTCCTATTCCTGGACCTGTACACAGCATGTTGGCAGAGTTGATCACTCCTTTTTTTGGAAACACCTTTTCATTTGCCTCCAGGACCTAATCATATTTTGGTTTTCTTCCAGCTGTAAGGACCACTGCAACTGTCTGCTTCACTGGTTTCACTTCTTCTCCCAGGCTTTGAAATGTTGAAATATCTCAGTGTTCTTACATTAGACCTCTTCTCTGTTTATACTGAATCCCTGGGTGAACTGATTCCAGCTTTGTAGATTTAAATGTTATTTGTATGCTGATAGCAACAAATTTGTATCTCAAACCCTGCTTCTTGTCCTAAACATCAAATGCTTGTTTATCATCTCTGCCTGCTGCTGCTCTGCCTAGATGCCCCAAATTTACCTCTAAACTTAATAGCCATAAAATGGCTCCTCTTTCTCTATTATCTCAGGAAATAGCTCCATTCTTCCAATTGCTCTGGCCTAAAATGTTGGAGAATACATTTATTTATTTTTCTCAAACATCCATAACCAATTCTTCTGTGAGCTCTACCTTAGAAATATACCTGTAATCTGACTAGCTCTCTCACCCTTACCTGCCTGGACCAGACTGCAGTATCTCTTAAATGTGGCAATAGCCCCTTAGCTAATCTTCATGCTTCTGTTCATTGCTTTCCACAGCCCAGTGTCCTCACAGAAACCAGAGTGATCTTTAAAAGATGAAACGCCAGATCTTGTCATGCACACCTCTCTCCCCACTCTCCAAAGGCTATTTGTTGAGTTTAGAAAAGCAACAAGAACCCCTGGCATGGCCCTTGAGGTTCTGTGTAATCTGTGTAATTTGGTTCATCTACAATTTCATTTCTTGCATGCATCTATCTCCCTCTGTGAAGTAGGCACACTGGCCTCCTTCCTGTTTGACATATCAAGTACAGCTTTGGGGGTTGCCACTCTTTCTTTTACCCCCTTTCCTATATGCCCATAACTTGCTTTCTCAATAACTTAATCACAAAAACCCCCTTCCCGGAGTGTTGTTCCCTGACCAATCTTAGTATAAGAGCATACACATTCCTTCTGGCTTATCCCCATCAAACTCTGGTGTACATATTGCTTTGTTCACTTTGTGTACATTTGTCTGTACATCTTTCATCCAAGTAGATTTTAAGCCTCTTGAGGACAGAAACTTCCTTTGTTTTGCTTCCTATTATATCTTTATTACCCAAAATAGTGCTTAACACTTAACAATGCTTCGTATGTATGTGTGGGATCAATGGATTGATGAATAATGGTCTTTGGGTTTCACAGTTATTTGCTAGGCTCTTCTTGAGAAGAGTTTTTTGCTAATCTACCCTCAGATTCTTTTTGATTTGTACTATTTACCCTTTCCTGTTTGCTTTAGTCAAGCATACACACTAAATCAATTTGTTCTGTCCCAAAGATCATTTGTGTCTAACCTATAGAACAAGATCTTTGTGACACAGCTTTCTCTGATGCTCAGGTGCTTTTTATTGCCTTATTTTGGGCTGGTGGTTTTGTTGAAGCTGACTGTGGTTCTCTGATGTCAGATTGCCAGCTAAGGTAGGAATTAGTCTATGGATTTTATTGTTTAAAATACTAGAAGTTATTGAGTAAGAACATCTTCAGGAAATTATGCTTGATGTGTATTGGAATTTTATATAGCTCCTTGGCATGATTAAGCCAAATAAAATCAATTTAACTTTTCTTTTTTTATGTTAATAATTTGTTTACATACCATTTAGTGAAGTGGCATTGAAATATATTAGAGATAAATGGAAGTGAATATAAATAGAAAAATGAGTTAAAATGTGTTTTATTATAGGCCCCAATTGGAAATATGAGGAATAGTGGAGATAGCAGAAATTTCTGAAGTAGAAAAAATTAAAAGGAAAGTTGAAACATACATTCATTTTATGTTGATGAATGGTGAAAATTATATAAACAGAACTAAATAAAATAAGTGCAATCAATACATAATATTGTAATAGCCATTCTAATGCATCATACTTATTATAATAGTGACCCAGCATATTGAAATCTCTTTTCTAGTAAGGTTTTCAGAGATTGGCTTATACCTACATTATGCATACCATTGACTTGAATGCAACTGTTTTCAGTTATAATATGAATGTAAAATAAAGTTATAATAGAATTTCATTACAGTTTATGAGTATTGCTTTTTGTGAGTCACAATCTCAAAGATATTCCAAGGGGAAAAAAGAGCCTATAAAATAGGTGAACAGATATAGATGTCTAGTATTTTAAACTGAATTGATTGAGAACACATGAAACATTAAAAACTGGGTACTAATTAAATGCTGCCATACCTGGAAGTATTAAAGATCTACTCAGATGATAACTTTTTTCTTATATCGTGAGCCCTCTGTTACAGTATTAGCTGAAAACATTTCTATATAGAATAAAACAAACCCCAAACTTCACTGACCCAGCCAACTAAATAAATAAACAACAAAGCAAATAACTCTGTTGACTTCTGTTTTATTTGATCTTTGTTTTAACAATGAAATACTTTATTGGCACACTTAATTAAGTGTCCAAGTTTGGGTGGGATTGCTGAGACTACTTGTTACCTAGCCAAATTATCTTTTCCCATTCTCTCCTGTTAACAGAGCCTTGATTTTGTTCAGGGAGGTAATACATGTAGATTAAAGACAAAAACAAACCCTCTCCTATTGCTACATCTGGTTGTGTGTCATCAGTACAGTTCAGTTCAGTCGCTCAGTCATGTCTAACTCTTTCTGACCCCATGAATTGCAGCACGCCAGGCCTCCCTGTCCATCACCAACTCCTGGAGTTCACTCACATTCATGTCCATTGAGTTGGTGATGCCATCCAGCCATCTCATCCTCTGTCTTCCCCTTCTCCTGCCACCAATCCCAATGAGTCAACTCTTCGCATGAGGTGGCCAAAGTACTGGAGTTTCAGCTTTAGCATCACTCCTCCCAAAGAACACCCAGGACTGATCTCCTTTAAGATGGACTGGTTGGATCTCCTTGCAGTCCAAGGGACTCTCAATGCAATCTTGATTCCAGCTTGTGCTTCTTGCAGCACAGCATTTCTCATGATGTACTCTGCATATAAGTTAAATAAGCAGGGTGACAATATACAGACTTGACGTACTCCTTTTCCTATTTGGAACCAGTCTGTTCCATGTCCAGTTCTAACTGTTGCTTCCTGACCTGCATATAAGTTTCTCAAGAGGCAGGTCAGGTGGTCTGGTATTCCCATCTCTCTCAGAATTTTCCACAGTTTATTGTGATTCACATAGTCAAAGGCTTTGGCAGTCAATAAAGCAGAAATAGAAGTTTTTCTGGAACTCTCTTGCTTTTTCCATGATCCAGCAGATGTTGGCAATTTGATCTTTGGTTCCTCTGCCTTTTCTAAAAGCAGCTTGAACATCTGGAAGTTCATGGTTCATGTATTGCTGAAGCCTGACTTGGAGAATTTTGAGCATTACTTTACTAGCATGTGAGATGAGTGCAGTTGTGCGGTAGTTTGAGCATTCTTTGGCATTGCTTTTCTTTGGGATTGGAGTGAAAACTGACCTTTTCCAGGCCTGTGGCCACTGCTGAGTTTTCCAAATTTGCTGGCATATTGAGTGCAGCACTTTCACAGCATCATCTTCCAGGATTTGAAATAGCTCAACTGGAATTCCATCACCTCCACTAGCTTTGTTTGTAGTGATGCTCTCTAAGGCCCACTTGACTTCACATTCCAGGATGTCAGTGATCACACCATCGTGATTATTTTGGTCACAAAGATCTTTTTTGTACAATTCTTCTGTGTATTCTTGCCACCTCTTCTTAATATCTTCTGCTTCTGTTAGGTCTATACGATTTCAGTCCTTTATCGAGCCCATCTTTCCATGAAACATTCCCTTGGTGTCTCTAATTTTCTTGAAGAGATCGTGACATAGTTATGGTCAAACAGGGAAAAGTGGGGATCTTGGGTGAGGCTTCCAGGACTCAGCTAAAGTCAGCTTGTATCCTTCATTTTTACTCTTTGCCTTTGTCCTTCTTTCTGCTAGAAAAAGAGAGGAGAGTGGAACTCTAGCAGCCACCTTGAGGGAAAGATTTTGGGGAGCCTGAGTTATTGACTGTGGATTGTATTAGAGTGTTTGTTGCAGTCCTGGATTACCTATATCCAGATTTCATTCATATAATTAAAATTAACCTCTATTTTTTGGAATTTCTGTTACTGGCATCTGAATGTAATTCCAGCATAATGCAAGTAGTCTTCAAGTCATCAAAGTTAAATGTGTTGAAGTCTCTTGCTTCTGCTGTCTGTGCTTTACCCACATTTCCCTTTCCCCGTATGTCAGCTTTGTCAATGAGCTGACTCCCCTCATGGAAGCAAAATGACTAGGAATTCTAGGCCTCACAAATGCACATTGTCTTGTTAGAACAAAGAAGAATCCCCTTCTTTGCCATTAAAAACAAGTCTAGTGATTTCCTTCTGACTTAATCCAGCTAAGCCAGTTGCTGTGCAGGAGATATGGATTATTATATTCAGCCTAACTATCCCAACCCAATAGCATCCAAAAAATAAAATGTAATATTAAAATATTTGTGCAGTGTATTTGTGAATGTGTTTTTGGTAATGCTTTTGTTTTTCAAATTATAAAAGCGATGAAAAAATCATTATAGAGAAAAATATAAGAAAATATCACTGACAGTTTCAAGAGCAATGCATTTGAGTATTTCTTTATAGGTTTTGGGTGTGAATACATACATGTACATGCAATAAAGATGGTGTTTTCTTAAAGAATACTGGACACAGAAGAAATTGAGGAAGTTAAAATTAAATGTTGTTTTATGAACCAATTAAGAATAAACCAAGCCTGTTAAGGCAATGGCACCCCACTCCAGTACTCTTGCCTGGAAAATCCCATGGATGGAGGAGCCTGGTGGGCTGCAGTCCATGGGGTCGCTAAGAGTCAGACATGACTGAGCGACTTCATTTTCACTTTTCACTTTCATGCACTGGAAAAGGAAATGGCAACCCACTCCAGTGTTCTTGCCTAGAGAATCCCAGGGATGGGGGAGCCTGGTGGGCTGCTGTCTATGTGGTCGCCCAGAGTCGGACACGACTGAAGCGACTTAGCAGCAAGCCTATTAAAGTATTGAGATATTTATCAGGTTTGGCATATCATCAGGATACTGTGTATATATATAGGAAAATTTAGTTTCAGTGTTATGTATACATATGTATGTATATAAATAAAATAAGGACCATGCTATTATAAAGTTAATATCCTATCTTCTTTTTAACTTTAAGTATTTTGCATGACGCTAAATACTATTGGATTGTTTTATTTTATTTTTTATTTTTTTACTTTACAATACTGTATTGGTTTTGCCATACATCAACATGAATACACCATGGGTGTACATAAGTTCCCACTCCTGAACCCCCCTGCCACTTCCCTCCCCATACCATCCCTCTGGATTATCCCAGTGCACCAGCCCCAAGCATCCTGTATCCTTCATCGAACCTATACTGGCGATTCATTTTTTATATGATATTACACGTTTCAATGCCATTCTCCCAAATCATCCCACTCTCTCCTTCTTCCACAGAGTCCAAAAGTCTGTTCTGTACATCTGCATCTCTTTTGCTGTCTCGCATGCAGTGTTATTGTTACCGTCTTTCTAAATTCCATATATATGTGTTAGTATACTGTATTGGTGTTTTTCTTTCTGGCTTACTTCACTCTGTATAATCGGCTCCAGTTTCATCCACCTCATTAGAACTGATTCAAATGTATTCTTTTTGATGGCTGAGTAATACTCCATTGTGTATATGGACCACAGCTTTCTTATCCATTCGTCTGCTGATGGACATCTAGGTTGCTTCCATGTCCTGGCTATTATAAACAGTGCTGTGATGAACATTGGGGTACACGGGTCTCTTTCAATTCTGGTTTCCTTGGTGTGTATGCCCAGCAGTGGGATTGCTGGGTCATAAGGCAGTTCTATTTCCATTTTTTTTAAGGAATCTCCACACTGTTCTCCATAGTGGCTGTACTAGTTTGCATTCCCACCAACAGTGTAAGACAGTTCCCTTTTCTCCACACCCTCTCCAGCATTTATTGCTTGTAGACTTTTGGATGGCAGCCATTCTGACTGGCGTGAAATGGTACCTCACTGTGGTCTTGATTTGCATTTCTCTGATAATGAGTGATGTTGAACATCTTTTCATGTGTTTGTTAGCCATCTGTATGTCTTCTTTGGAGAAATGTCTGTTTAGTTCTTTGGCCCATTTTTTGATTGGGTCGTTTATTTTTCTGGAATTGAGGAGAACATAGGCAAAACACTCTCCGACATAAATCACAGCAGGATCCTCTATGACCCACCTCCCAGAATATTGGAAATAAAAGCAAAACTAAACAAATGGGACCTAATTAAAATTAAAAGGTTCTGCACAACAAAGGAAACTATAAGCAGGGTGAAAAGACAGCCTTTGGAATGGGAGAAAATAATTGCAAATGAAGCAACTTAGAAAGGACTAATCTCAAAAATATACAAGCAACTCATGCAGCTCAATTCCAGAAAAAAATTGAATTGTTTTAGTTACTTTTGTGGCTATGTATTATTGTATCTTATAGATGTTCATAATGTATTTAATCAATTCCATATCATATCCCCCCACATTTCACTATAAAATAAATAAAATGTGGTTGATATGTTTGTTAATAAGTCTATACCTAAATTAGCAAATCTCAATACCACTAATCAGTTTCTTAAGGCAATAAGTCAGTTTGGAGTGTTTTGTTAAAGCTTACGAACATTTAAAAATTTTTTGCTATTAATTGGAAAATGAGGCAATAGTTTATCTCTAGAAGCATAAAGCACTGATTACCATAACATTATAGACAGTGAGTAGCAATGGCACCCTACTCCAGTATTCTTGCCTGGAAAATCCCATGGATGGGGGAGCCTGGTAGTCGGCAATTCATGAGGTCACTAAGAGTCGGACACAACTGAGTGACTTCACTTTGACTTTTCACTTTCATGCATTGGAGAAGGAAATGGCAACCCACTCCAGTGTTCTTTCCTGGAGATCCCAGGGATGGGGGAGCCTGGTGGGCTGCCATCTATGGGGTCGCACAGAGTCAGACACGACTGAAGCAACTTAGCAGCAGCAGCAGCAGCAGCATTTTTATCCACTTTCACTTTGATAGTTTTAATGTCCCCCCTTTGGATTATTAGTGCAATTAATATTTTTTTTTCAGAATTATGTATTTTTATATTTTATTCTCTTTTTGTTTATATTCTATGTTTTCCTGGTTATACTCATATTTTTCTTACTATTTTCTGTATTATATTTTAATATCTTCCATGTGCATATGTTCATTAAAATATTTTTCAGTTAATTACATACCTTTCTTATTATCTATGGACTTTTTCTAGGGCTCAGAAGTAGTCAAAATATTGGTTTTTCCATTTATGTTGACTTTTGTCACTTTTGCATTTTATTATTTATTTCATCTT
>SJYT01065240.1:93074-106124 GCA_006410635.1 Cephalophus harveyi | reverse complement strand
TACTCTTGCAATATATTTCACATAGTATTAAATATTTTTATGTTTTTATTTGAGCACTATATCCCAGAATGAATATTCCAAGTCATACAAACTGTAATAGCAATGCTAATATATCCTTTTATTTTCTAATTTGAAATAAAATTTTTTATGGTTATATAATAAAATCTTGAGTACACTGAATATTTGAGTTTTCACAGAGAGAAGTCCTGACTGAAGCTAAGACCATGTCTATTTTCTTGGTAGCAGAACTATCATTTAATTTAGTTCTTATAAATAGATCATCTCTCAATACACACTCATTGATTCTTTAACCATATCCTAGGAAAAGCAGTTGCAAATCTGTTTGATTGTTAAGTTTAAAGAATATTTTACATCATGTCAGAATGATTAATCAGTTAAACTAAATGTCCACTCTGACCAGTAAAGTCTGCTTATCAGTACAACCAGTTCATGAATGCAGTTTCAATTAAAAAAGCTATTTCATATTTTATAGCTAATTGGCATATTGAATTTCTCAATTTTCACCCAGTTTCAAATGGTCACATTTCAAGTTATAGTCCAATACTGATATTTGTACTACGTTAGTCTATAATATTTTGCAGGAGACTGTGGTCCAGAATTCTAGATCCAAATCCAAGCCACTTGCTACTTTATGCTATTCAACAACATAAGGGCATGCTCTAAGTGGTCTTCTATTTACAAGTTTTCTTTCTGTGCCAAAATGAAAGGAGAAAAATAACCCCGTGGATATTGAGACCATTAAACCATAAAATAAAATTTGTATCTTGAAGGAAGTCACCCTCATTCATCGTTCATTTGCTCCATGGTTCAATGAATGATCTAAATAGTTCTGTAAAATTAAATTTTTATTTAGTGTTGATGATATATTTATTTATTAAAAATATAGTCATCTGCAATCAAATTTTTACTTCAGTCTCTATATTTGGAATCTGCTGATAGTTACTGGAAGCTGTTTGGGGATTGAAACACTCAGCACTATTGTATTGTGATCAATAATTAAATTTAGTGCTGACATGCATCTAGTTTATGCAACAGTCTCTGACAATCCCATCTTGCAAAATTAATCCTTTTCAATTTATTTAATAGAGGACATGAACAATAAAATAATTCAGATGAGTACCAATGTAGGATTATTTCTGGTCAATATTGCTTTATTATAAATTGGGTCCACATACTCATTAGTAAATTAACTGTCAAATCTGAAAACAGCCTTTTTTTGTTTAAAGGTAATTATTGGTACTGAAGACAAGAAGGCACTTAACCTTGCTGTACAGTTGTCCTTACCATAGTGTTTTTTATTCCAGGCTATAACTAACCCATCAAAGCTGCAGAAGGAAAATAATTAGTGATATTAAATGGATGAAAATTTAACTATTACAAAGCCATAACTGTTTAGATACAAAGAGCATAACTAGATAATAATAGGCTTTATAATTACTTGAATTATGGCTTTATTTTTTGAGATATTTTAGTTTTGTCCCCTGAAAAATCTACTGGAAAGAAAAGAAACCTTGATGTAGAAAGAATTCTATTTTGGAAACACAGGTTAAAAGTGCCTGATTTTTTTTTTCATTAAAATCTCATAAAAATGCTTCTTTTTTGGTGAGATTTGACAATTTGTAAGTTCTTTTAAAAAGCTATCTTTAGAAAAAGTCTCTCTCATATGATGTTTTTCACAGTTTTCTTATTTTTCACCATATTAATTAACTAGTTCAGTCACTGTTTTAATCCACTAAATTATTTTAAAGAAGGAGCAGTAAGCTACTCATTTTTCTACTTTGCTTTATTATTTGTACAGAAATTTAGAAGAGTCTTGAATAGACATTATCCTGTTATATCAAAGCAGGGAGGTATAATTAGTGCAATTGCATTTTAAGTATTAGTCTTCTAAACACACTTAAAAAAGCAGAGTATATTGCACCTGCAGAATGACTGGATGAATGGATATCCTTTTGTATTGCATAAGTTTCTACATTATCAGATAAGTAAGAGGTATTATTTTTCAATGTTTGTACCAAATACAAATTTGATGGGGAAGTGCTGAGTCTTACTGTATTGATTGCTGCTACACCTATCAAAGAATTGAAACAGAGTGAAGAGAAAGTGGCATATATTCATTCTATTGATGTTGTATGTTATCAATAATCTGCACCTCAAGAAGTTCCCAAATTGCTTTTGTTAACTATTTATTAAATTGTTCAGAATTCACAAAGAACACCAACATGCTATTTGTATCTTGCAGATATACTATACCTACATTTTAATCACTGAGTTTGCATTCAGACCAGCGAGACCATGAACTAAATGTTAAATAATGAAAATTCAGTTTGTTAAATAATATACTATTGACTGAAATAAAGTGGTAACAGTTTATTCAGTTTACCCATTCATTCTTAGAAATAATCTGGAAAAATAGATATCCATAGCCTCCAAAATTATTTCCATGACTAAAGGAAGCTTTAACATTTTTTCATTGTTTTTATTGGTAC
Organism: Cephalophus harveyi; assembly: GCA_006410635.1. Lineage (NCBI taxonomy): Eukaryota > Metazoa > Chordata > Mammalia > Artiodactyla > Bovidae > Cephalophus > Cephalophus harveyi. Next base: position 103,614 of record SJYT01065240.1, on the reverse strand, counting down.
TGAAGACAAGAAGGCACTTAACCTTGCTGTACAGTTGTCCTTACCATAGTGTTTTTTATTCCAGGCTATAACTAACCCATCAAAGCTGCAGAAGGAAAATAATTAGTGATATTAAATGGATGAAAATTTAACTATTACAAAGCCATAACTGTTTAGATACAAAGAGCATAACTAGATAATAATAGGCTTTATAATTACTTGAATTATGGCTTTATTTTTTGAGATATTTTAGTTTTGTCCCCTGAAAAATCTACTGGAAAGAAAAGAAACCTTGATGTAGAAAGAATTCTATTTTGGAAACACAGGTTAAAAGTGCCTGATTTTTTTTTTCATTAAAATCTCATAAAAATGCTTCTTTTTTGGTGAGATTTGACAATTTGTAAGTTCTTTTAAAAAGCTATCTTTAGAAAAAGTCTCTCTCATATGATGTTTTTCACAGTTTTCTTATTTTTCACCATATTAATTAACTAGTTCAGTCACTGTTTTAATCCACTAAATTATTTTAAAGAAGGAGCAGTAAGCTACTCATTTTTCTACTTTGCTTTATTATTTGTACAGAAATTTAGAAGAGTCTTGAATAGACATTATCCTGTTATATCAAAGCAGGGAGGTATAATTAGTGCAATTGCATTTTAAGTATTAGTCTTCTAAACACACTTAAAAAAGCAGAGTATATTGCACCTGCAGAATGACTGGATGAATGGATATCCTTTTGTATTGCATAAGTTTCTACATTATCAGATAAGTAAGAGGTATTATTTTTCAATGTTTGTACCAAATACAAATTTGATGGGGAAGTGCTGAGTCTTACTGTATTGATTGCTGCTACACCTATCAAAGAATTGAAACAGAGTGAAGAGAAAGTGGCATATATTCATTCTATTGATGTTGTATGTTATCAATAATCTGCACCTCAAGAAGTTCCCAAATTGCTTTTGTTAACTATTTATTAAATTGTTCAGAATTCACAAAGAACACCAACATGCTATTTGTATCTTGCAGATATACTATACCTACATTTTAATCACTGAGTTTGCATTCAGACCAGCGAGACCATGAACTAAATGTTAAATAATGAAAATTCAGTTTGTTAAATAATATACTATTGACTGAAATAAAGTGGTAACAGTTTATTCAGTTTACCCATTCATTCTTAGAAATAATCTGGAAAAATAGATATCCATAGCCTCCAAAATTATTTCCATGACTAAAGGAAGCTTTAACATTTTTTCATTGTTTTACTACTAAATATAGTGGCCACATAATTGAGGTCTTTGAGAAATGTTATTTTATCATGTGATCTGTGCAGAGCATTGCTGTTTGATCCAGGGCTTGGAAACTTTGTGTTTAATTTACTCTTGTATAGTTTATAACACTTATTTCTGTTCTCTCATTTTTCTCAGCTATGAACTTCTTGTCCCTATTAAGGTGTGGTGACTGAAAAGCTAGAGGTGAGCCAGCTGTCCACCACAGTTCAAGAAGACTGACTCTGTACTATTACATGCTCTTTATCTTCTTTTTGATTCTCTGTGTTGACTATACACTAGCTTAACCAAAACTCCTGATTCCAGTTCATTTCTACTGTGATGTCTAACACTGCCTCAGTTCATTATTTTGTGAGAATACAGAAAAAGTCATATGCTAACAAGGCTTAAAATGATTTTCACTATTTGTAGTGCTCAATCACTATCAGTATCATCAGCATTGTAATGTTTATTAAATAGCTCCCTACTAATGATAATCTTACATACTTCTCAAAATCAGTGAAACACAGATTCTGGCCTCTTGGAATTTATCACTTAAAAGATCAGTGTGCATAAATAAAGACTTATACCATTGCAATTTGTAAGAGTGAATATAAGGGGGAAACCTATACTATAGACTTTGTGCTGCCTTCATATTAATCGGTTTCATATTGTGAAATATGAAAGAGGGAGATTCAAATCCCGCCCCCCCTTCCATTTAGCCAGGGAAGGTGTCACTGGACTTGGTCATGGACAATCATGTATAAAGCCACGGCTCTGTCCAGGCTGGAGCCACAGAACCTTCTGGTAATAGTGGAGAATGGGAGGGTGTTTGCCTGCTAAGTAGTGTTGACCCTCTTTCTCCTTTGGGCAGGTTTCCACTTGCACCATTCAGAGGTGATGAGAATCGCTTATGTGAGCAAATCTGGAGGTCAAGCATTTTTAGGGGTAGGTTTAGTAATATCATAAAACCAAAGCTACATTCAGGCAAAAGTATAATGAAATATTGTGAAGTTCAGTTACTGTTTATAAAGCCATGCAACTAGACTTTGGATGCTTAGTAGAAGAATCAATTGGCAGTTGCCATAGATGGATCATGTCATTCTCTCTGCAGTTCTATGACTTCCCGTTTCACGCAGCCTAAAGGACAAGTCCACACAAGTAGTGATGCTTCCCATTCTCATACTGGTCCTTTCTATCTCCACTATTATCTCCTAAATATGCCTCCCTTCACTCACTCTGCCCCAGTTGCATTGGCCCCAACTCACTCTCCCAACATCACATCCAGGTTGCTCTTATCCTAGGGCCCTGAGCAGAGTGGTTTACCCCTTCACCTTCCACAAGTCTTTGACAAGCTTTCATGTGTTTTATGTAACACCTTTTATATAAAATATAAGCTGTATATACTTATATAAAATGTAATAAATGTAATTATGCATTCATATTAAACATAAGCCCATGAGATATGGGATTTCTGCAGTGGTGGACTGGTACATGCCTAACAATCAGCTCTCTGGGATTTGGGGGTGGAAGCCCTGATTTGTAACATAAGCCAGTTTCTGTGGTGTAAATGTTACCATCATGTTTATTTCATGCTACCAAGCTTTAAGGAGAAATTTGCAAAATTGCTCAAAATGTAAAAGGTACTTTTCACAAATTGGTACAGGCTGGCTTCTGCATACTAGTGGGTTTTTGTCCATTTTGCTGTTGAATGTGTCCTTAATATATAGAATAGTGCCTACCACTTAATAGATATTTGATAGTTATTGAAAGATTGAAGAACCTAGGAGGTTATCTAAAAGCAGTTAGTAGAAAACGTAAATCTTGCCCTGATAGCTCTCTACTTAAAATCCTTTAGAATATAAGGATATAATATTCTTAGCACTGTACCGAGCCTATCAAGCTTTGGTCACTGCCCATTTCTGCCACCTTTTCTCTTACCACCAGTTCCTTAATTGCATTTCATGATATTGCTAAAGAAAAAACTGTCATCATTCCTGGTCTATCTCACCTGACTTCATTTCTTTTCAACTATGAATGTGCTTCCCCAAAAGCCTGAAACACCTTCCCCATATAATCCTCCTAGTAGGTAGTTGGAGGCTTCCCTGGTAGCTCAGCTGGTAAAGGATCCACCTGCAATGTAGAAGAACCCAGCTTGATTCCTGGGTCAGGAAGATCCCCTGGAGAAGGGATAGGCTCTCCATTCCAGTATTGTAGGGCTTCCCTGGTGGCTCAGACAGTAAAGAATCCACTTGCAATGTGGGAGACCTGGGTTCAATCCCTGGATTGGGAAGATCCCCTGGAGGAGGGCATGGCGTTCCACTCCAGTATTCTTGCCTGGAGAATTCCATGGACAGAGTAACCTGATGGGCTACAGTCCATGGAGTCTCAAAGAGTTGGGCATGACTGAATGACTGGGCACACACTGTAGACAAAATTATTACAAATGTACATACATGCACATCACACTGTAAAGCTTTCACAGAATACTTTTTCTACTCTTTTCAAGACATAGGGAGAGTCAAACACTTCCTCATTTGTTCTTTATACATATTCCTTCCCATAGTTCCTAATTATTCCTTCCCAGGCATTTTTCTTTTTTGTATTACAGACTCAATTTTAATTTTTGCACCTCAAAAAATTTATTGAAAAATAATGCCTACTCTTTTTTAAAAAGTGCAAAAGTGAAAGACATGTAAAAATGAAAAAGCAGAAGTATCCATTAATTCACATATATATTTGCATCAGGGATTAATGACTGCAAACTATTTGGTATCAATTCTATTGATTTTCTATTGGTAATTCTATAAATATGTTTATATCTTTATTACTAGACTGTGAGCATTTTGAGACTAGGTTGCATTCTTTGTGGTCCCAGCCCCAACACAGCGCTTGGCACACAGAAAGTCAAAATAAATGTTTGGCATTGAGACCAAAATGGCCATGCTTGTTAAAAAGCGCAGCTGCAGAGAAGATTCTGATCGTTGATATGCGGAGGTTATTCTGAAACTATTGTAGAATGACCTTCAGTAGCCAGTCTCCTTTTTTTTCCAGATCATAAAAGATACAGCTATAATAATACTGACTTTTAACTGTCTACTAGGCTCTCATTAGAGGAGATCTAGTCCACAAACAGTTTTAAGTATTGTTGATGAAGTGGGTTTACAACCAGATGTGACGTCTATAATGCAATGAAAGTATGTGATTCTGATACTTGCTAAAATGTTGCTATATAAAGGTACCTTGTTATACAGAAGCTGTGAATCAAAATTACTGGCTGCACAACGCATAAATGCAAAAAGTGATTAGATATGCATAAACTCAAGGTTTAATTCTTAGAATTTAATGTTTTGAAGAAAAAAGAGAAGGTAGCCCTGGAGCAGGCTAGCTGGATTTGAATCAGTTATAATCCTTAGTACTTATATGAGCTTGATTTAGTCCTTTGAGCAACAAATTTTTCTCTCTAGAAAAAGCAATGAAGTTGCTCATTCGTGTCCAACTCTTTGCGACCTCATGGACTGTAGCCCACCAGGCTCCTCTATCCATGGGATTCTCCAGGCAAGAACACCAGAGTGGGTTGCCAAGTATTAAAACAAGTATTGTCCTTTTAGGTTTTGTCATTGTTCTACAATTATATAGCAATCTCTGCATGTCAGACAATATCCTAAGCATTTTATAAATATTAGCTTATTTAGTCTTCTTTGGGATCTGTACAGTTACCGTCAAGAGTCATGTTACAGATGAGGAAACTGGAACATGTTCGAGTTTGCCCTTAGCCACACAGAGGATAAATCATGGACCAGATTTTCAGCCCAGGTTGCCTGTGTTCTGAATCACCTTGTAATTATGTTTTTGGAAGTATTTTATAAAATATAATGAGTTCTGTAAATAAAAAGTGTAATTATTATAAATTAACTTTTCAGTATCAGTGGTTTCCTTAAGTTGTTCTCCCCTACCCCCTGGCTAATAAGCTATAAACCAAACCTGAAAATAACCCTAGCTACTGTGATTTAATATTTTGTGACAATATTGTTGTTATTACAAATAATAAAATGTTATGTGAAAAGCAGAATTTATCTCTGCCCAGAAGTAAAGGGCATAAGGCAAGAATGGGTCAGTGCGGAGAAAAGTCCAAGCTGATTCATAAACCTTTAATAAAAATATGCTCTCTCAAGCTCTTGGACCTAGCTTGGGTCTGGGAATTATTTGGAAGTTCCTAGAGCTGCTCATTTCCAAATTCCATTTGTATGTAAACTAAAGTGAAGCAGGCAGTCTGCAAATTTGGCCTGCGTCACACCTACTGTCTCTGCTTGTCTGAACATTTTATATTTGGGAATTTAAAGGTCTTGGGGAGCAAGTGAAGAATTTTGCTGATACTTAAGACCTAGAAACAGTCTTAATCAATGATTTACTATGAAATGATGTGAGGATTTAATTCAATAGATAGCAGTTAGCAAAGCCAATAGATACAAATTTCAGGAAATTCTTATAAGAATATCCAAGTGCACAGTAAAATGATGAAAGTATTTTTTCAATATGTACAAATGCAGGGTGAAACTGTGAAAGTAAACTAATCCAAACTAGATTTATAGGATTCTGAACTCATAATGATGATCAAGGGTTATTAAGATTCTGTTAAAAATCAAATTTAATATATTACTGTGACTTAAAAGTCCAGTAGGATGTTGACCATAATATAGATGTGCACTGGAAACAACAACAAAAAAGATAAATTCAATTGTACAAGCTTCTGATACTCATCATCTGAGGTACTACTTGAAATTATTATTATTGCACCTCAAGAAAGACAGAATCCTAAAAGGCTCAAGGAAGTGAGCCATATAAAACACCTACCCCAGAGTCTGATACAGGGTAAACACTCAATAAATAATTGGCTAATTATCATATTAATGACACTAAACATAAAAAATTACACCACTTTGAGTGCATGAGTATATTCAGAGAAGGGATCTTACTAAATTAAGCATATTACTTAATATTGAGGAAAATGGAGTCCATAGAAATTAAGATTTTTTTCCCACCTTTCATTAGGCATTACAATTCACTCAGTGCCAGTGAGGAAGCAGGCCATCTGGAGAAGAATTAGGTTTCCTAAAATGTTCTCTGAGCACAACCTGCAGATTCATTGCAGAGATAGAAATACGTTTAAGAAATAAAGCAAATTTGGCATGCTTGTATCAATTTTTCATTCCTTGACCAGGTATTATGTCCCACGTGACCGTTTGAACATAATTTCTTTCAGTCCTCACAATGACCTCTTGAAGTGGCAACAGTTACTTTTCCCTCATTTTACATATGAGGGAGCTGAAGTACAGAAAGTTGTAGTGATTTGCTCAGGTCTTATGATTCCTGGGTTGGGAATATTGCCTGGAGAAGGGAAAGGCTATCCACTCAGTGTTCTTGGCTGGAGAATTCCATGAAAAGAAGAGCCTGGCAGGCTATAGTGCATGGGGTTGCAGAGTTTGTTATAACTGAGCAAGTAACACAACTCGGTTCAGTTCAGTTCAGTCGCTCAGTCATGTCCAACTCTTTGCGACCCCATGAATCGCAGCACGCCAGGCCTCCCTGTCCATCACCAACTCCCGGAGTTCACTCAGATTCACGTCCATCGAGTCAGTGATGCCATCCAGCCATCTCATCCTCAGTCATCCCCTTCTCCTCCTGCCCCCAATTCCTCCCAGCATTAAAGTCTTTTCTAATGAGTCACATCTCCACGTGAGGTGGCCAAAGTACTGGAGTTTCAGCTTTAGCATCATTCCTCCCANATAACACAACTAGTAAGCAGTAGAACAAGATTTTGAGTGTAATCTGTACATAGATCATGCTCTGAACCCATGTTCTATGCTTTAGAGAGGAAAAAGATAATCTTGGAATAATGTCATTTTATCAAGGCTATCCATATAGCTAGCACCTGAAGTCAGGTCAATATAGGTGATGTACACATTTTCTTCCAGGTAGGACACTTGATTTCCACTTTGTTACAGTGCAATTGGAGTTTCTGTATAAGGCCAGGACACCATTGTCATCTGCCTCTCTTCTTTCTATACAAAACAGGGGTAATTACACTTCAGCAAGATGCTTAAAAACTTAACATTATTATTTAGAAATGTTTAGAGTAATGACCCAAGTTTGCTCACAACAAATACATCTGGACCTGTTTCACTGAGTACCCATGATTCTTAAAAGAAAGGATCTTGTTCATAATAACTTCAATTTCTTTTTAGTTATCATTGTCATTGACTATTTGTTTTTTCGCACTGACAATGTGTAAACACCTAGACTAGGTAGTGACGGTTTTAACACAAAATTCTCATCTTCAAAGATCTTATATTTAGGGAGATAAGACCTTTCATTGTATAAATCATAATTTTAAACAATTTACTGCATTTAGATAACTGCAGTTGTAAGTAAAATGTGAATTGTTAAAATGGAACAAACATGATGTCTGTCTTCGCTGAGGAAAGAAATATGGGTATACTTCATTTTATTGTGTTGCTGGCCCAAAAGTTCATTTCAATTTTCCATAAGATATTACAGAAAAATCCAAATGAACATTATTCGGTTCTTTGAGCCAACCCAATTGAATACTTCACTTTATTGTGCTTCACAGCATAATAAAGTGCCTTTTTTTTTTTTTTTAATAGATTGAAGGTATGTCGCAACCCTGCATACAGGAGGTTGTTTGGTGACATTTTTTAAACAGTATTTGCTCACATTATGTCTCTATATCACATGTTGGTAATCCTCACAGTGAAAGCAAAAATTGCTCTGTCCTGTCCAACTCTTTACGACTCCCACGAATTATACAGTCCACAAAATTCTCCAGGCCAGAATATTGGAGTGGGTAGCCTTTCCTTTCTCCACGGGACCTTCCCAACCCAGGGATCAAACCCGGGTCTCTCACATTGCTGACGGAGTCTTTACCAGCTGAACCGTAGGGGAAGCCCCAAGATACTGGAGTGGATAGCCTGTTTCTTCTCCAGAGGATCTTCTCAACCCAGGTATTAAACTGGATCTCCTGCATGCAGGAGGATTCTTTATCAACTGAGCTATCAGGGAAGCCCAAATCCTCACAATATTTCAAACTTTTCCATTATTATTATATTTGTTAAGCTGTTGTGTGATCAGTGAATTTTGATGTTACATAATTACTTTGGGATGCCGTGAACTGCACCCACATGAGATAGAAGGTTCAAAGATAGATGTTAGAAATGTTCTGACTGTTGCACTGACTGGTTATCAGTTTATTGCTGATGTGAAGAAAGTTTTAGTAGTTTGAATAGAAGATCAAACCAGCCACAACATTCTCTTAAACCAAAGCCTAATCCACAGCAAGCTCTTAGCTTTCTTTAGTTCCGTGAAAGCTGAGAGACGTGAGGAAGCTGCATAAGAAGAGCTTGAAGCTCACAGAGGTAGGTTTATGAAGTTTTAGGAAAAAAGCCATATTCACAACATAAAAATATAGGATGTAGCAGCAACTGCTGATGTAGAATTTGCAACAAGTTATCCATAAGTTTTAGCTAAGATGATTAATGAAATAATCATTGACATGAAATAACAGATTTTCAATAAAGATGGAAAAGCCTTCCACTGGAAAAAAGATAACTACCTAAGACTTTTATAGCTAGAAAGGAAAAGTTTATGTCTGGCTTCAAAATTTCAAAGGACATGCTGACTCTCTTGTTAGGGGCTAATGCAGCCATTGACTTTAAGTTGAAGCCAATGAATGTTTATTTACAATTTTGAAGACTCTAGGGTTCTTAGGAATTATACTTAATCTAGTCTGTCTATCCTCTCTACATGGAAAAACCAAGCCTGATGATAGCATATCTGATTACAACATGGTTACTGAATGTTTTAAATCCACTGTCGAGAACTACTACTCAGAAAAAAAAAAAAGAGTACTTTTAAAGTTAATATTACTGCTCATTGACAACATGACTGGTCAACCAAGAGCTCTGAATAAAATATACAATAAGATTAGTGCTTTCATGCCTGCTAACACAATATCCACTCACGAATCAAGGACTAATTTTGACCTTCAAGTCTTAGTTAATAAATACAGTTTGTAAGGCCATAGCCACAGAGTGATTCCTCTGATGGATCTGTCCAGTCAATTGAAAACCTACTGGAAGGGATTCATCATTCTAGATGCAATTAAGAACATTCATAATTCATGAGAAAAAAAATCAAGATATCAACATTCACAGGAGTTTGGAAAAAAGTTGATTCCAACTCCCATAGATGACTTTGAAGGGTTCAGAACTGCAGTGGAGGAGGTAACTGCAGAAGTGGTAGAAATACCAAGAGAACTAGAATTAGAAGTGGGATATGGAGATACGACTGAATTACTGCAATCTCATGGTAAACTTTTTAAGAAACGAGGAGTTGCTTCTTGTGGATAAGCAGACAGTGGACTACTCCTGGTATAGATGTGGATTGTTGAAATGACATAAAGATGTGAAGATTGTTGAAATGACATAAAGAATTTAGAATATTATATAAACTTAACTGATAAAGCAGCAGCAGGGTTTGAGAGGATTGACTCCAATTTTGAAAGAAGTTCTACTATGAGTAAAGTGCAACAACAGCATTGCATGTTACAAAGAAATTATTAATGAAAGGAAACATGAGTCGATGCAGCAAACTTTGCTGTTGTCTTATTTTAAGAAATTGCCACAGCCGCCCCAGCCTTAGGCAACCACCACCTTGATAAGTCAGTAGCCATCACATCAAGGCAAGACCCTCCACCAGCAAAAATGATTACAACTAGCTGAAGGCTCAAATAATGGCTGGCATTATTTTTTTTTACCAACATATTATTTTAAAATTAAGATATGTATATTGTTTTTGGAACATAATGCTATGTACCTTTAAAAGACTATGGTATAGTGTCAAGATAACTTTTATATGCACTGGGAAACCAAAATATTTGTGTGATTAACTTTATTGCAATATTTGTTTTATTGCAATGGTTTTGAACCAAACTTCAATATCTCTTAAACATTCCTGCATACTGTTAATTACAAGACACAAATTAGTATTTTGCTAAATAAAAGCAAAACACCATATATTCTTAAAAAATATTGGAGTATAGTCAATTGACAATGTTCTGTTACTTTCAGGTATACAGAAAAATGAATCAGTTATATGTATACACATATCCACTATTTTTAGATTATTCTCATATAGGCCATAACAGAGCATTGGTAGAGTTCCCAGTGCTATACAGTTTTTATTAGTTACTTATTTTATATATAGTAGTATGTATATGT
>SJYT01065240.1:72406-86012 GCA_006410635.1 Cephalophus harveyi | reverse complement strand
GTTCACTATATGTTTATAAATAATATGTTTAATAGATCTAGTTTTGATTGATCTCTCTTGGATATTATTGATTACTATGTACTATAATGGATAATGATTATTTGTAACACCTCCACTTTCTTTTCTACCTTCTACCAATGATAATAACATCATTATTTTTGGTAAGGGTTTTCCACTACAATTTTAAACAGTTTATACTTGTGTGTGCGTGTGCATGTGCGTGTTCATTCAAAAGTAGCAGCATACATTGATTTCCTAAGGTATTAACTGCCATAGTCTCCCTATTCTTAACTTTTTACATTTGCGCTTCTGTCATATGTTCACATATTTTACATTGTTAACTTTAATGTCAATTAAATGTACCAATGCAGGAGACGGGGTTAGATCCCTGGATCAGAAAGATCTCCTGGATTAGGAAATGGCAACCCACTCCTATATTCTTGCCTGAAAAATGCCATGGGCAGAGGAGCCTGGCAGGTTGCAAAAGAGTCAGATATGACTTAGGGACAACCATACATAAACTTTCCACAGAATTACTTGAACATAGGTACACATATGCATGTGTATTGTGTCATTACTAGCAGGGTAATCTACCATATTGATGGTAATTATTTCTGATAGTGGTATTTCACAAGACTTTTTTCATTTGAAGGAATCTATTAAACAATAGTTTTTTTACTTCAAACTTTATTATTTCTATTTCTAGAGGTTTGATTTGACTCTTTTTATGTAATCCATGTATCTACGTAATGTGTCCAATCTTTCTTAGAAATACTACTGAATATATGGAATATAGATTTAGCAATTTTAAAATACCCTTGCCTACTAACAATATACTCTATGTCATTTCAAAGGCAGTTTTGGTTGCATAATTTTTGTGCTTACTATATTGTGTTTTTCTTCTTTGCATGCCTAGTAATTTGTTATTGGATATATGGTACAAATTGTAATTTTTACCTTTTATGTGATATATGTATGCACATATATTTACCTGTCTCTTATTATATAAATATATATTTTATATCTATTACATATAATGTACTATATTTATATAGTCAAACTACATAAAATATATACATGTTTTACCTTTTTGTGGTATACATAGACACCTTTTTGTGGTATACATATATACCACAAAAAGGTAAAAACTACATCTGCTGTCTATCATATATATATGTATATATGTATATACACATATATATTTATTTCAGCTTGCTTAGGCTTTGTTCTGGGATGTAGTTATTGGAAACAATTTGATCCTTTTAGGTATTGGTTTAGTCTTTGTAGGCAGGGCCAAGTGAGGCATGGTATTAATATAATAATTAACTACATCAAAGCACATATTGTTGATATAAGAAATGGCTAAAACAGAATAGGTTATATGAGTCAGAAGGGGCTTCAACTCAAGTGTCTCTATCATAGAGAAGAAATCGGTTTCATGATATAAAGGATCTCAGTTGACAGCTATGATATTCACAGTGGTGGTCAGGATCCTTTACGTTTCCCACTGCTTCCGTGAACTCCACACCACTGTCCTGCTTCTCGTCTTTGTCAATCATGGCAAAAGTCACATTCAAGTTTTTTCATTGGAAGTTGTCCCTGAGCTCCATGGGCTGAAAAATACAGTTGCTTCAAATCAGAGACATTATTCTTCATCCACTTTGTGACAGTTGACTTCATATACAAGTGTTTCACTGGACGGTTAAAAAGCCTTGTCTTCGAAACATGTCTCACAGAGATCATATGATCCATGTCTTCTGTGCCTAACACACTTGCAGTAAGTTTGGTCAAGATTGGACTTGGCTATTATTTTTCTGATTCTGCCAGCCTCGAGGGAAATCTGGAACAAATATAGCAACCTAATTGGATGCAGCAATCTTGCAGGCATTAACCATGAATAGAAGCTCCAACAGATTATCATTGGTTTTCCACAAACAATGTGAACAATGTAAACATCTTCCTCTCTGTTCTCACTTTCACCCATTTCCATACCTATCTCCTAGCTGATGAATTTTTTCAGTAAATACTTTGCCTAATTCCATTCCCAACATTTTCTGAGATAATTTCTGGTAGCAGCTACAGGTAAAGATTTGGATATTTGGCATTTTAATCACCTACATTGGCATCATTTCACTCAGATGACACTGCTTTTGACATAGGCAAAACCAAAGTCACACCACATGCTAAATTATTAATTGCTTTATGCTGTTACCCTACCATTTCCTGTTGTTTATCACTTGACTGTGTATTTGTTGTTCATTGTATTCAAAAAGCATACATCTGTGATATCTTTTTTGCTTTAGCTTTTTTGATGCTTTGAATTAATTTTACCCTTAGAGAAAAGTTACAAAAAATGTATGGAGAATCTTTGTACACCCTCCACCCAGCTTACCCTATTGTTAACATCTTGCATACTCATAGTATAATCATCAAAACGAAGAAATGAACATTGGTATATTATTCAGATGTATTATCTTTATTAAACAAGTTCTTTGGGTTTCATAATGCCTTTCTTTTTTTATGCATTTTTAGCATACTAAAGAATTCCTTGATGCAAATTTTAGGACTTCCAATTGTTAAGAATATAAAATTCCTGAAATTCCCTCTATTTCCCCTTAGAAGCCTGTTTCTTTTATCTTGCATTTGGACTAAGATCTCCCTAAGTCTGGGAACAGGGCTTCCCAGGTAGCAAAACTGGTAAAGAATCTGCCAATGCAGGAAATTCAAGAGACTCAGTTTCAATCCTTGGGTCGGGAAGATCCCCTAGAGGTGGGCATGACAACCCACTTCAGTGTTATTGCCTAGAGAATCCCATGGACAGAGGAGCCTGGTGGGCTATAGTCTGAGGACATAACTGAATGACTGAGCACACACACACACAAACACACACACAGGTTTGGGTACCTCTGTCACCTGGCAACTTCTCTTTATTGCTCTCCAAATTTTTACCTATTGTTTCCTGACTATTAGATTATCCTTTTTTATCTTTTCACCTTTATTTAGGTAGGACAAATCTTAAATGGTGTCAGAAGAAAGAATGTGGGAGATAAACTAATATTTCATGTCTGAAACTATAGTTATTTCTAACCTCACATTTGAATTATAATTTGGCTGGGTATGTAATTCTAAGTTGTTATTTATTTCCCACAGAACAGTGAAGCTTTATTTTCCTTCTCCCTGTATCTGTTGCAAGATGATAAATCTGATGACATCCTGATTCTCATTAAGAGATCTGCTTTCTCTGAAAGTATTTAATTTTTTTACTCTCCATTTCTAAAATTAATAATCATATATCAAGTTCTGATTCTTTTTCATTAGTCATGCAGCATACTTCCTATTTAAAGTCTTGTGCCCTTTGGCTGTGAGAAATTCTCTAATTGTTATTTAATCATTTCTTCTTATTTTTAGTGCTATTATTTTCTAGAATTCATAATAAAATGATTACAGAATTCTTGGATTAATCCTCTATATCTTTAAAATATTTTTTCTCATATTTTATGATTTTATGTTTTTGTTCAACTTCTTGACTATTAATTTTCTCCTCAAACTCATCTATAAGATTGTTTTTATTTTTGTAATCACATTTTTGGTCCCTAACATGTCTTCTTTTTCCTCTATGATTTCTCTACTTTTAACAAGCATCATGCCTTTTTTTAATGCTTATAATAGTGTCTAAATCTTCCTGATTATACTGCTTAGCTTAAAAGAAAATCTTGTATTCATTGAGCTATCTGTTTCCTCTGAAATTTCATTTTGTAGAATTTCATCAAATATCTGGTGATGCTTAGTAGAATATTCATATTTAAGGGCGAAATGAGAGAAAACCTGCTCATTGTCTCTTATACACATCTTATTTTTAGTGCTATTATTTTCTAGAATTCATAATAAAATGATTACAGAATTCTTGGATTAATCCTCTATATCTTTAAAATATTTTTTCTCATATTTTATGATTTTATGTTTTTGTTCAACTTCTTGACTATTAATTTTCTCCTCAAACTCATCTATAAGATTGTTTTTATTTTTGTAATCACATTTTTGGTCCCTAACATGTCTTCTTTTTCCTCTATGATTTCTCTACTTTTAACAAGCATCATGCCTTTTTTTAATGCTTATAATAGTGTCTAAATCTTCCTGATTATACTGCTTAGCTTAAAAGAAAATCTTGTATTCATTGAGCTATCTGTTTCCTCTGAAATTTCATTTTGTAGAATTTCATCAAATATCTGGTGATGCTTAGTAGAATATTCATATTTAAGGGCGAAATGAGAGAAAACCTGCTCATCCACTGGTAGACTTCACTACGTGGAGAGTTGTCAGTGAGTCAGCCACTGGGTCTCCCACAGTCCAAAATGGAAATGCTTCTGCTGGATGAGCTCCAGATCCATACCAGCTGCCCTCATTTCCACAGGGAGTTTGCTCACGTCCTTTAAGTAGCACATTAGTTTTGTTCTTATTGTCCCTATCCCCCTCTCCCCAGGAATTAAACATCTGGCTGCTACACTTTTGTGCAGAAAAGTGGGAGTAGAAGTGGGAATTCAATTGCTATGTTTATTGACTTTTCATTAAGTCTCACGATTTCAACCTCTTGTTCTTTTTCACTCTCAGCCACACTTTGCCCTCTTGAATCCCAGGCTTCTTTGGAGTTTTGCTGGGTTTACGGGCTGCCCCTTGGGCTCCAAGACTGAGGCTAGATCTTATTTGTCTCACTTCATGAACTGCCAGTCACCTATCCGTTTTCCACTTTGTGGAATGTGTGGGAAATTTTTATCCACTCACAGACCTGCCTACCATTTTTATAAGTTATGGGTTTATGATCTTAAAATTTTATATTGTTGTTCAGTCACTAAGTAGTTTCCAACTCTTTGCTGCCCCACAGACTATAGCCCGCCAGGCTCCTCTGTCCCTGGGATTTCCCAGGCAAGAATACTGAAGTGGGTTACCATTTCCTTCTACAGTTACCTGGCATCTCTCCCTATTTTAAAGTCAGTTGATTATTATACCTTAGTTCCATATGCAAAGTCTCTTCACAGAAGTTCCTAGATTAGCATTTGACTGAATAACCAAAGGACAGGAATCTTGGTGTATGGGGCAGGAGTAGGGGAGGGTGTCTTTAGAGTTTTGCTAACCACTGGAGAGATGAGTTCTAAGTTTCTAGTTTGGGTGGTAGCCCTTAATTGGCTTCCTCAGTATCTGTACTTGAAGAATTTTTCACTTAAAACATACTCTCAGCAGCACAACACAAGGAAGACCCAGACAAATGTGTAGTTTTAACTCTCAGATAGATTACTATCACTATCCCTGAATCCTTATCTGCTTTGTTCTTTTTAAACTAGGACAATGAAGCTACAATAGAAAGCTAAGAAAAGAAACAAACAAGCCAACAAAGTTTTTAAAAATTTTCTCTGGATTATAGTTGCTTTTATGGGCTTCCCAGGTGGCTCAGTGATAACGAATCCGCCTGCCAATTTAGGAGACACAGGACTGATTCCTGGGTTGGGAAGATGCCCTGGAGGAGGAAATGGCAACCCACTGCAGTATTCTTGCCTGGAGAGTCCCATGGACAGGGGAGTCTGGCAGGCTGCAGTCCACATACAAAGAGTTAGACACAGCTGAGTATGTGTGCACTACAGTTGTTTTGCAATATGTTAGTTTCTGCTGTACAGGAGAGTGAATCAGCTATCTGTATGCGTATGTCCCCTTTTTCATGGATTTCCTTTTCATTTAAGTCACCATAGAACACTGAGTAGAGTTCTCTGACTATATATACAGTAGGTTGTCATTAGTTATTAGTTCTCTCTTTTATATATAGCAGTGTATATATAATCCCAATCTCCCAGTTCATCCCACGCTTCTAAATTTAGTAGCCATTTCAATAGCTTTCCCTCATCTGAAACCTCTCCTGAAGTTCCTTTGCTTTGTGTAATTAAAGGCTACATCCCAAGTTGAAAGCACCCCCAGAGAAAATCCAGTTGGAAAGGAAAAAAAGTGATGTGGGGACCAAATTTTAAATCTTCTAGTATCCCATAATCTAACAGCCCCAAAGACTACTAACAGCTGTTAGAGAATGATCTACTGCCCTTTTCACTCAAATGTAAGTATTCTACTCCTGCCACTCCATCTTCTAACTTCCTAGTCAGTACTTCTCTTTCTTTCTCTGCTCCATTGCACATAATAACCTAGAGACCATCGAGTTCCCTTCCTGGGGGTGGATGGACTGGCAGAATGGAGGATGAAGAAAGGTGCATGAAAACAAAACAAAAGATTATAGGAACCAATATTGTATTATTGATATGTGCTTTCTTATCTGCATAGTTATATAGATTCCATTAAAAATTAGATACATAAAGAAAAAGGTATGTCTTTGGAATACCTTTGGAATTCAAGAATATACCTCTGTGTGTCTCTGTCTCTGTCTCTCTATCTCTGTGTTTGTAAATTAGCATTCTGTCTACAGATGTTTCTGTAAGCCCAGTAAAACAACATAATCTGGTTGGCTTTCGGAAAGACTACATAAACTGCTTTCTGTAAACCAGATATTGTATTTGGTAAACATACTAAAAAAGCTTTTGCTTTCTTGAAAAACAGCACTTTTGCTTTTCACAGAGAAAGAATCTAGCCAAGAAACCTGCCCCCATGCCATGACACAACTCTCTGTGTGGACATGAAATTGCTATCTGCTGGATGTTTTTAACAGGGCTAATTAAGTTCATTCACAAATCCTTTTTATTAAAGATTTCACACAGAAATATCTCTAAACATGCAATAGGACACTACTATTGAAAAGTCTTTGTTTCTAATCATAATGCCAGGGTGATAATTTTTCATAGTAGGCTCAAAAGATGTATTTTAATAAATCTGAATATGTTTTATTTTTCATTCTACATTCTGATTTATGTAAATCAGTGTTGCTTTTGACCACCATCATCTTTCAATATATCACATTTATTTCATTTAAACATTTATGTGTGTTTATAATGCAGATAAACATTTAGGTATTTTTTAATATATACATATATGTTTCCCCTAAAGTAAATGTGTGTGTGTGTTTATAATGCATATAAACATTTAGGTATTTTTTAATATATACATATATGTTTCCCCTAAAGTAAATGTAGATGTGTATAAGAGACAATATATATATATATATATATATATGTTGCATTCTGAAGTCCAGTTTTTGTTAACGTTCTTCAGAATACAAATGCAAACAGATTATGTGATAGAGCCTTCCTTTGAACAACCCTTCTGTTTTAATTACTAATTTCTCATAAAAATCCATCCTTTAGGTGTTTAAGCCAATCCTTTTTATTAATATTATTTTTAAAGTGTTGTGCATGTGCTAGGCTATGTTAAAATACTTCTCTTTGGAGAACTGCCATTGAAAAAAGTTAGAATGTTAAAATACATAGATGCATTATAACAAAGCCATTTCTGAAAGATTAAGAGTTAGGAAAGTAAAATATATTTACTTTAAATCAGTTATTTTATTTTACATACCTATTTTAAAGTGTCCTTTTCTTCAACTTTTGAATAGAGAAATTTTGTTTTGATACCGAAGAGTTTCAGACCAGGCATTTCCTCCTGTTTTCTGTGAAATAAATGTAAAAGTACATTAACAGTGCATATGGATTTAGTCAAGGAATCAAGATGTGAAGTTTTAAACATATTTCTCCAAAGGTAGACTCTTCAAATGATGACTATGAAAGTAATTTATTCCAGCCAAACATACTTCCACATATTGTTAACAGTGCTATGTGCTTCAACTCATTTAATCGCTTTTTAATTCAATAGTTATTCAGATTTAATAGAGCCATTTCTTCATCATTTTGCATTTAGTGATAAATGGTGCCAGAATTTATGATAAATTAAACTGCAAAGGACCATGTTAAAGTTATCTTAAGGGTTTCACATAAAAGGAATCCACACCTATTTTGTTCAGAACAGCCACCTGAAAGTTCACGTGGCGAAAAGAGCTTCTTACTGAGCATAAACTATGAGATCTTTTTGAAAGTTAAGTTTTAATTATACTTTTCCCTCACCACTTACCATTGGCAGTGGCCCTCCAGCTGGGGGAATGGCAAGGCGGATGCTTTAAACTAGGGGTTCTTTCTTGTTTTAATATTGATTTAACAAGTGGAAGAACATTCAGGTTGGAGCTTTGATGAATATCCTTACATAACAAGCTACCAGATACAGGGGGCAACTTTTAAAAAGTTTGGAGAAGAGATGAGGCATCAAGGGGCTATGGAAGAGATAAATTGGGCAGGGCCAAGTGGTAGGAGAGAGGGGAGTTGTAGTTGGACAGCCCTGCCAATTACTAACCCTATTATCCTTTCTCCTTCTTGCTAATGCACTGGCTTAACAGCTACCACAAAGGGAGATGTGGGGCTGAATTCACAGGGCCTCTCCTTTCCCTCCTTCCCATAGGCACATTTTGAAAATGAAAAAAAAAAGAAAAGTGATTCCTTGACTAAAGTATCAGAGATGGTTTGCAGCCATTAATTCTACCATTTTCCAGACATGTTAAAGTGTATAAACTAGCTTAATTAGGTTTTTTTTTTTCCTCCTTGCTCATCTCGACTCCCAGACAGGCAAGCTGGGCTGGTTAGTCAGGACAGAGATCAGGACAAAACTATGCAAATGAAAAACTCTGTCCTTAAGGTTAAATACCTCTAGGTCACTCTTGACAACTAATGAGAGACCAGGGAGAAACTGCCCTCAAATACATTCATTTGCACTGGAAGATATGCTTCGGCTCCCAAAATAATCATGAATAAGATACATGTGTCCACAACTCTGTAGGCAAAATAGCAGTAAGGAAGCGACGGGTGCCACATGCATTTCTTTGTTTGTTGAAAGCAAATTCTGACTGTTCATATTTGAGCTTTCTGAGTTAGTTAGAATTTGCCTATTACTTCATGGTTGTTTATTTTCTATCATTTGATCTTCCATACAGGGCACCATTTATTGAGAACCTGTTATGAGAGGTGCTTGGCACAGGAAGATGAAAGGCAAGGTCTCTTTGGCAGAGACTCACCTACTATCCTATATAGTAATAAAGGCATTGACGGAAATTCTGTCATAAAACTGGCTTAGAGTTGAGTTACTGAAAATAGCATTTGATTGATGTAAATACTTTTGATAACTAACGTAAAACTCATTATCCTTACTTCTGCCTAGCCACTTTTCTTACCATCAGAATTTGTATATACATTTGTGTGTGTATATCTTTGGGTGCATTCATCTCTATGTATTGCTCTCTACATAGCTTTAGCAATAGTTACCAAGTGCTACCTCTGTGCCAGGCAGTGTGTTAAGCACATTATGTACCTCGTCCTATTTAATAAAAGAAAAAGAATGATGGATTAAGAAACTGGATGCCCTGATCACAAAACCAGAGGTAAATCACTTCACATTTCTACTTCGTCTTCAAAACGAGGGAGCTCACTCTAAGGCCTTCCTAACTGTAACAATTCTAAAAAAGTGTGATTCCTGATGACTTCCTAAGTGTTTCAAGAGAGTAAGATTAATACTTGTCTTGGTTAATTCTGTAACATTCTCTGCTCTGTGGACCTGTTAAGAGGAAAAAGATTGAATAACAGACTTTTAAAGAAATAAACTTTGTTTTTAACAGATGTATTCAGTTTGGGGAATAAAAGCAGGCTAGTTCTTTATTAAAAATATAAAGCTAAATGTGTGTTAAAAAATTGTTCCCAGATATAAACATTTTTTATTTCTTAATAATTCCCCAAAGGATTTTCTTTAGCTGTGAATGTTTAATGGATGAATATCTGGCCTTTAACAGTATGATTTTGAATTCCTAAAAATATTACAACAAATTTAACTCTAATGAAAATGCCGATTTTTAGAGCATCCATATACATACTTAACCTGAAAATAGAACACTGAGGATTTCTACTCATTAAATTGCCATTGCTCTGTCCAGAGCCACTTGTCCATGTTCTTGTTGTGTCTGCTGCTTGTTATATTTTTCTGGGCTGTTTATTCCACAAAGGGCAATTGCAAAAGAGTTGGAAGCACTTTTTGTGCCAGGCCATTCTCTAGCTTAGGTTCATGCCCCTTGGTTCTCATATTTAACAGAATCTCAGATAGCCTGAAGCATCTGTCCTTTTGGTTCCCTTCAGGATTGTGTACATTTCTTTGTCATATCGTCATTTCTCAAACCACAGAGTTTCTTTAAATAGCAGCCCTGTCCCAGTAGAATTATGGGGAACTAGAATGCTATAATTTGAAGCATATTCTGCTTCAAAGTGCATTGTGTTAGTTGACTTAAATATTTGAGACATATGTTTTATTTTGTTTTACTGTTAAGAGAAAGTGGAATATGACCATGTTTCTGCAATGAAATATAACAGGAAATATTGTTTCTTTCTCTCCATATTTGGTTAATGTGATCCATTTCATTGATTAATAATACTATCCTTCCCCAAAACAATCAAAAGACAAAGCAGAAAAATCGACCACCTCATAAAAGGTAAAAAAAAAAAAACCTGAAAAAATTCACCCACTTATTTCAAAAAAGTGGTACTTGCAGATATTTTAAAATAGGGTTGTGTTGTCATATTACAAATAAACAAGTACTTACATACATACAGGCATCTTCATAAATAAATAAATATGTAAATAAAGAAGCCACAGTTTGTGACTATCATGTAGAACAAAAAAATGAGAAATTTCAGAACATGAAATTCACCTCAATTTCTTCATGTGTCGCTAGTTTAGAAAAGTTATCTGTAGAGATAATAATTCTGGAAGAGCTTTACTCATATCACATACTGTTATTTGACTTAAAGAAAAAATCTGACTCCATACTATTCAATAGATGTTAGATTATAAGAATCAGTAAACTGTTTTAAACGTCATTATTTACACACATGCCTGAAAATATCTATAGAGGATTAAACAATGTTTCACTCTTCATCTGAAAGCTGTGATGAAGTATAATCAGACCGGAAGCCTCTTTCTTTTCACATGTTTCACTTTTCTGTAGGCACATTTGTAAATGGAGAATTCTTTTGAGATTCTTCTTGTTCAGTCTCAGTGAGACTCTTTTTGTTCTTTCCTTTACAATGAATTGCAAAATGCCATTTAACTTCAAGGTTTCTAATCATCCAACTGCACTCTTTCTCAACTTTTTATTGACCACCTTTCCTTGGTTTTTTGTTTCACAAGCAAGATTCTCACCTTGCTGCACATTCTATCAACTTGGCCATCAATATATAAAGTTGAGAAATCCTTCTAAGTCCAGATGCTTACAGCAGCATTCCACTTATCACTTCTTTCCATCCTCGAAGGGAAACTCTATCTGAACTGTCTGAAGTGGCTGTTGACGATGTCTTTACTGCTGCTACATGGAAGCCTTTTTTGAATACTGTCACTGAAAGCTTCCTAAAGCTCAATAAAGTATTGTCAGGTTGGGTCAGCGGTGTTTATGTTTCTCTCACTCTACATCTCCCTCTCTCTACATTCTTCTGTCCTCTACTTTTCCCATCCTTTTAAATTTGTGACAAAAGTTGATAATAATATTTTCATAGTAGGCTCAAAAGATGTATTTTAATAAATCTGAATATGTTTTATTTTTCATTCTACATTCTGATTTATGTAAATCAGTGTTGCTTTTGACCACCATCATCTTTCAATATATCACATTTATTTCATTTAAACATTTATGTGTGTTTATAATGCAGATAAACATTTAGGTATTTTTTAATATATACATATATGTTTCCCCTAAAGTAAATGTGTGTGTGTGTTTATAATGCATATAAACATTTAGGTATTTTTTAATATATACATATATGTTTCCCCTAAAGTAAATGTGTGTGTGTGTGTATATATATATATATGTATATATGTGTGTTTACATGTATGTACATAAATGTGAGGTATATAGTGAAAGGAAAGTGAAAGTGAAGTCGCTTAGTCATGTCCGACTCNCCCCTAAAGTAAATGTGTGTGTGTGTTTATAATGCATATAAACATTTAGGTATTTTTTAATATATACATATATGTTTCCCCTAAAGTTAATGTGTGTGTATGTGTATATATATATATATGTATATATGTGTGTTTACATGTATGTACATAAATGTGAGGTATATATGAAAGGAAAGTGAAAGTGAAGTCGCTTAGTCATGTCCGACTCTTTTCCAGGCAAGAGTGCTGGAGTGGATTGCCATTTCCTTCTCCAGGGGATCTTCCCGACCCAGGAATCAAACCCGGGTCTCCTGCATTGCAAGCAGACGCTTTACCATCTGAGCCGCCAGGGAATATATGGTAGGTATGGATATAAATGTGAGTATAAATATATATATATGCATATTTCTTCCTTATACTCAAAATTCATCAACTCTACTAAATATTAAGAAAGTGTTTCAGTACACCAGAAACTAACACAATATTGTAAATCAACTATACTTCAAAAAGAAAAGATTTACACTATAAGAAAATGCTTCAGACATGAAGAATTAAGAAATATATAGTGTATGAAATAAATCTATATAATACAACAATATGTAAAAATATATATTTGTGTATCTCATTGTATTGTATACTTTCTATATATAATATGTAACAAATATTTATATATAAACACCTGGAATAAAGAAATTCAGGTCTTTACTCTCTCTAGTTCTATAGAATATTAACCTCTATTAATCCAAGCATATATTTCAATACATTTGTATGACTTCTACAAATTTCTTAAGGTGTTTTCATAGATCCCAACAAATTGGGCTTGCACTATCACCCCAAAGATTCACAGAACACAGCCACATTATTTTCCCTTTTATCCAAGTTTTGCCTTTGCTGTTTAAATAATTATGAGGTCTATCGAGTCAGTCTTTTTGCTGCTTTCATTCAACAATTATGTTTAACCAGAAAGTGCTGGGGAATAGAAACAGTAAACAGAAGCTCAGTGGGGAAAATAAAATATATTGAGATTTTCTTAGAAAATGTTTCCATATAAAATAAGCCTTCTGGTAACTCACTGGCAGGCCAGTGGTTAGGCTCTGCACTTTCACTGCCAGGGGCCCAGGTTCAACTGCTGGTCAGGGAGTTATGATCCTGCAGCTAAGATAAATGCAATAAAACAAACCTTTGGTATTAAAGATATTTTCTATTCCCCATGACCTATGAAGTGTTTTTGTCATTTCATGTGCTAAAACCAATGGTCCTTGAACTACTTATTAAAAATACCTGATTGATCAACAAATGTACTAATGATGAATATTAAGGTACCCTTCAAGAAATATACTTACCTAGTAACTAGAAATCTTGGTATCAGATCCATGTGTTAGGATTAAAAAGTTTTGGTGGGGCTTATATGATGATAGAATATAGAACAGAATCACTAAGTATTGAAATTGCACCATTTTTCACCTCTCATTTTTCTGTAGATGCTTAGATAGGAAAAACTTAGACAAAAATAAAATTTTAAATATTTCAATAAACATTTTTTAAGTTTAAAATTATTTAAATGTATTAAAATATGAAAATATAATAGTATAAGAAAACACTTTATTTCAGACCACTGTGAATATTTGGTCATAGGAGTATTCTTAACTATAAAGGAGAAGATCAA
>SJYT01065240.1:36719-72182 GCA_006410635.1 Cephalophus harveyi | reverse complement strand
ATCATCAAAAAAGCAAAAGAGTACCAGAAAAACATCTACTTCTGCTTTATTGACTATGCCAAAGCCTTTAACCTGTCTCTTATACACATCTAGATGTGTATAAGAGACAGGAATAATACAGGCTTTTAAAAATTTAATTATATATTCATAACTCATATGTCTTAACCATGAATCTCAGCCACTTAGCTTAAGAACAGTATTTAATCTTTTTAATGATTTTGTATTGAAACATTTTGATCAAACTACAAAATTCAATGAATTAACATTATTTGTCCTGAATCCAGTAGCAAGGAGCAGTAAACTGAACGCCAGGTTATGTGCAGCTCCATTTTCTATGATTCTAGCATTTTTTTGTTAATTTATAATCAAAATAGTATGTGAACACCATGTGACATTATTTATTTGATAAAATGTATTTTTGAGTTCTTATCAGTTGCTGGATATTATGAGTATAGATAAAACAGCAATCTATTCAGTGGCGTAAAGCTATATCTCCCTAGAAACTGGATAAATCTGTGGATTAAAAATGTACAAGCTCTATAATATTTCCCTTTTTTTCCCTTTCTTTCATCTCTCCATAGTACTGTGGGGATTGGACAAAAATTTGATTTATGATTTCTTTCAAATTTTGGGTGATAAAATTACCACCCTTAATGCTCTGAACACTGTGAATAGTAAAACCATTGAAAAGATGCTCAGTTCTTTCTATGCTATGAATTTTAGAGCCTGTTTATATAAGGATGATGAGGAAAATGAGTAATTGTGCATAAAAAGTCATTTCATGGGAGAAGGAGTGAAGACAGAGGCTTCAGACATCAGCTTTCTTATGAGCACTTGGTCTTTGAGCATCGGAAGACCTTTAATTAAGCCCTATTCTTCCTCATGGTGGGAGAACATCCCCACCAGGATATTTCCCTGGCTTCCACTGGTAGTTTTAATGATTGTGCTTCCAGGTAGACTCCTGAGGGGAAGCAACTAAAAATTAACATATAGCATGATCCTGTCATAATGAAAAGTTGTAGATTGTAGTTTAACATGAGTTACTTGTAAATAAATACTGATGCATCTATCAGGGACACATTTAAATAATGAGACCAATTTGAGATTATGTATTCTGGAATTGGCAGTTTCAGGAGAGAAAATGAGTCACAATATTGCATTTTTTTCATTGAAAGTGCACAGAAAACAGAGCTTATTGTACCTTTTGAGACAAATACCTTACTTGCAAGAGACTCTGTAATTGTTTTAATTCATTTACCAAGCTATTTGCTTTGACTTTTTGGTGTTTGAAATGTGATGATTTAGGCAAATATGTATATATGCTGGATATTTTGAATAGGTTACCTGACTTGTACAAATATATTTAAATTAAAATTTTGATATGACACTTTTGAATATAGGTAAAAAGATACATTTATCTGTTTTGTTAAACCCCTGTTGTTTTCTTTAAATACTAGATTATAGTGTCAATGATTTACTTACATGGATATTGTTCCTGTTTTCCTCCTAACACAATTATATTAAATTTTAATGACATCAATTGTAATATCTAACTGGTATCTGGAAGCTTGTGGAGAGCCCAAAGGTTTTATACAAATTTATATGTATCAAGCTCTCACTGATATACTTTGCCAGTAGATATTTTACCTTGAGTAGCCAGCCCTGCAAATCCCTTCCTACAAAAGATTAAAAACATCCTCCTATTACATCTAGAGATTTCTTTTTGTTATTCAAAGCCATGAATAAATTTAGGAAAAAAGTATATGATTTTAATGCCTTAAACCAGAAAGCTTCCTTGATTCCTATTAAAAAATGGAATATTTAATGTTTTCCATCTTCTGTGGTACTTTTTTTGATATTGCAGCAAAGAACAAAAAAGAATTCTGACAACATATAAAACAAAAAACTGTGTTTGAAGTATTATAATAAAACAACCTTTTTCCTTTAATGCTAAGTCCCTTTTTAATGAAGATCTTCTGGCAGCTCTTGAATGTATAACTAGTTTATATCATGGGATGAAGCTGTCTGTTCTGATGATTGACATGAGCCCACATTACAATGTGATTCTGAAAATTAGTCCATAGAGGTCCTTTTCAGGTACTTCTCAGACTGAGAGCTGCCCTCCAACTACAGTAGAGCCTTTTTAACCCCACTCATTGGTATTCTAATCTGGAAGAGCTGTCCTGCCTTTTAAATAACTCAGGCATTCAGGCTCGTACCCCCCTTGACACATTACTTAGCCAAAGGATTCAAATGAGATTCAAGAAACATGCAGTACAGCACAAAGGGATTGGAATATGCACAATTAATAATCACACAGTTAATTCATTTTTAATGCAAGGAGGACTTCTGAAATTTCACATTCAGATTTGTAGCACAAAGTAGTGGCTGTCTACCCTGATTACACTTCTAAAATTCCAAAATATAGGCATTATTCTTAAGCAATTATTTTAATATCAAATAGACTCCCTAAAGGTGTAGCTTTAAGTGACGTTAAGGTTGTGACACAAACTGATAAAATTTTAAAATGGAACTCCTTTCAATTCAGATATTGTACAAATAAATAAACATGTGAAGAGTTTTTATGAGAATGAGAATAAGGCATGAATCTGAGTAGACAGGCTTTTGGTGGGGTTTGATTATCTTGGGTCAAAGTCAGCCAACTACATTACACATTGCAATGTTTTGTTTCTCTCATTGTTTTCTTCATATGTAATTACTTTTATATATCTAGTGTTAAAGATCTTGCTGCCCGCATTTGAGAGGTAAATATGCAGTCTATTGAAATAAGAATGTTAATACATCTTTAACAGTTCTAAGGTTTTACAGCTACATCCAGGAAGACAACCTTTAAGACAATAATTAGTTGCTATAATTCTTGCTATGTATGAATAATAAGTACATTCATTGACAATTTATACATTGTATGTCTCCTATATGGCAGATCCTGAGAATGAAAGCAGTGAATACAAGAGACAAAATTCCAGCTCTTGTGTAATTTAATATACACATTATATAATATAATTTAATATACACATTATATACATAATTTTATATAATTGTGTAAAAATAAATATGATAAATTCAGAGGATAATATGTGTTATGCAGAAAAATAGTGCATGGTAAGAGAATGGAGTAATGAGGCAGTAGAGAAATAGGAAGATCATCAGGAAGGGAAATTTGAGTAAGAAGTCTGTATGAGCCATGAGAAAAATGTGGGGAGCATATTAGGCCAATGAAAGAACAATCGCCAGGCTGATATATGGACCTCCATGAGCCATTAGAGTGGTTTAACTCTTTGTCCCCTCTTCTTTGATTCACATGTTTCTCCTTAGAAATAGCCTAGGACAGAGGAGCCTGGTAGGCTACAGTCCATGCGGTTGCAAAATGTCAGACATGACTGAATACATGCACACACACACACACAAACAAAACAAGCAGCAGAAAACGTAAAGGTGGGACTTTGTACGGGACTCAGTTAAGTGGTGACATCTCCCTTTCAAAACATTTATTATCACCGAGCTATATCAGTTGCACAGGGTAATTGTTAGATGGCTTGCAACATCAAAATTATCATGTTTTGCAGAGATTCATGTTGATGTATGGCAAAACCAATACAATATTATAAAGTAATTAATCTCCAATTAAAAAAAATTATATTTAAAAAATCATTTATGCTTTACAATGGTTTACAAACATATCAGTGGCGGCTTCACAGAGAATTTCAATTCCTCAGTTCGGCAGGACGTCATAGGAGATTTGTACTAGTGATTTTCCAAAAGATTCAATTCCTCTCCCTTAACTTCTCCTTCCTCGCCAAACCTCATCCCCATCTTTAACCTGAGGGAAAAGGAGGAAATTTATCTTTCATGGGAACCAGGCTGTGCCAGAAATCTAAAAAGATAGTTGGGGTATCCCTGGTATATGAAATAGAGGAATTATAAGTTGTATATTTATATGGAATAGCTCTTTTGACATCACATCATGTCTTCAGACTCTGGTTTGGAAAGTAGTCCCAACAAGCTAAGCTCACAGTGGTTTCTGCAATCTGATTATCAACAGTGCAGGCAGATTTCTGGGTATCTGCTTACAAGTTTCCTATGCTAATTTAATGGTGGCTGTCTTCTTGTGGTTCTAGTTTTCATGTTTCTTCATCCTTTCCTTTATTTCTTTTCTTTTCGTTTAGTGTAAATTACTGGGATTGGCACATGACTTACCCTGGACCACTAATGCCTGTTTTCAAGCATTAAATAGCTCTCAATCTCCAAGCTACAGAGAAAGATAAACTAGTTTTATTTGATGTCTTCCTTTTACTAGTGTCTTGAAAGGTGAAATCATTTGAGCATTGGTAATTGCTCCAGTGAGTTTCCTTCATCTGCGTGTGTGATTATAATTTATAAATACCAATTGGGTAATTGCTGGGAGAAGTTTGAAAAGCAAATGTTGCTAATGTATGGTTGACACGCTGGACTCCCAATTGATTATTTTATTTATAGTATTAATGAATCTGATATTCCTTCTCCCATCAGGGGCAGCATTAGGTTTGCCTAATGCTCAGTTGTATGGCTGGTGCATAATTTTGCCTGGGAGAAGATGGGGAGCCAGGGTTAGCTTTCTCCCTCTAATATGTCATCCTCTGCAGTGCTGCACACAACCCATATGCTAGTCTAGTGCCCAAAGCTCAAATTAGGTCACAGTCATGAATGCCTGGAATGTAAAGGTTGATTTTTTTTTTTAAATGTCAAAATCTCAGTATCATCTTTCTTTAATAAACTTAGTCTTAACAGTAAAATGGGAAATATTTTGTAGCAAAACTCTTACATTCAGCTGATTAATCCATTAAAAATTTTTGCCATTAGTGATTTACAAAGGAACAAAATAAACTAAAATCCTTTCAGCAGATGCTTTCCCCTTGCAGGCTATGTCAGGCCCAGTGTCAAAAGACAGCATTTTATATTCCTGAATTTGTGCCCATTGGCATTTCCATTGTCAAACATTCATAAATAGATATAAAAATGAAAATAAAGACAAAAACAAAACTCTATTGCCTAATCACATGAGTAGTCCCTTTGTAGAAGAAATGAAGACATTACTCCAATGGCATTAAGCAGATTTGGGTAACACCCAATGTAATTTCACCCTTTCCATTTGGAAGACATTTTCATGGGCCTCCAAGCTAAGAGAAAAAGAAGGAAATGATGTAGCTTCTTTATGGGAGATTCATGCTCCTTTCCTCAGGCTCTATATTATGCCAAATTACGTCTTAGGAATCAGAGTAGAAGCACAAGGCATTTTACTCATGCGGATTTGCCTATTCATACCTCAAATGTGCTTCCTGAGAGTAGAACATAAATGCTCAGGGAGACAGAGTGTTTGAGAGCATATCCCTACTAAGTTGTGATAGGGGGCCTTCAGCCTAAAATGAAGACACAGAGAAAGCCAACAGCTTTGGAATTCTTTACAACAGCAATTTACTCCTCTCACTCCTACATATCTTTATAAAAAAAGAGCCAGTTGAATGAAAATGGGCCTCTTCCATGCCTAGTAAAGAGCAGGAAAAAATTATCTAAAACTTTCCCATTTTAATCTCTCTACTATTGGGGGAAAATGTTATCAAGAAAAGCAATGCAGTTGCACTGGTTGTTTATATTTAGGTTTGATAAGTGTATCCCTTTAAAAGTAAGGACTTCCCTGATAGCTCAGTTGGTAAAGAATCCACCTGCAGTGCAGGAGACCCTGGTTCAATTTCTGGGTTGGGAAGATCCCCTGGAGAAGGGAAAGGCTACCCACTCCAGTATTCTAGCCTAGAGATTTTGTCCATGGGGTGGCAAAGAGTTGGACATGGCTGAGCTACTTTCACTTTCTTTTACCAAAATATACTTAAGAATGCATAAGCTCACCAATGAACTGGCATAGCATACAGACTAAAAGGGACCCATATTATAACTTAAGTCTACCAACAGATCTCCATCTCAAGAAAAATTGCACCATGAGACAGGAAGGCTATGAGGATGTATACTACCAAACTGTGTGCTGATACTCAGTGATATAGAAGACTCACTCATTTGAGTGAAAAAACTTAGATATTTTTATATTGGAGGATAAATTTTTGATAGTCATTTTTTACTGTCTTGTCCATTCTTTCTCCTTCCATATTTGCTAAAGAGAAGAGGATTTTGGAAGAGTGGACAGGTGTTTATTTTCTGTTCCTGCTTAGGTTTATAGTATGTTTATTTTTTATTTTTCTTAAGCTTTTAATTTTGTTTTGGAGTATAGCCGATTAACAAAGTTATGATAGTTTCAGGTGAATGATGAAGGGACTTAGCCATTCATATTCATGTATCATTCTCCCCTAAACTCCTCTCTCATCCAGGCTGCCACAGAACACTGAGCAGAGTTCAACGTGCTGTACAGTAGATCCTTGTTGCTTATCCATTTGAAATATAGCACTGTGTACACGTTGATCCCAAACTCAACTATGCTTTCCCCCATCCTTTCCCCTGGCAACCACAAAATGTTTATTTTTAATTTCTCTTTATATGTATCCTGTCATTCCTCCAAAGATTTCAAAGTACTTTTTCAAACTTTATGGAAAAATTATGCATGTCACTAGCAGGAATTCAAAGGAAGGAGCAGAACAGCAAGTAAGGACAGTGGTGAAAAGACATTCACCAAAGTACCGGATTGAGAGAAAAAAAACTTTTCTCAGCCTTGACATTTTCACTACTCTTATTTCAAAGTTTTTAATAGAATAATTGAGTCTATACATTGCAAATCTTAAATAGGCCTATACCTTCAGTACTTAACTTTGAAAGGAGAGCATTGGTTAGGATTGGTTCTAAGTAGTTGGGAAAATCACAGGACTGGTTCTAAGTAGCTGGAATAAGCGACTGGTTTGTGTTTCACCATAAGAAATGCAAAAGGCAAAATGGTTGTCTGAACAGGCCTTGCAAATAGCTATGAAAAGAAGAGAAGCGAAAGGCAAAGGAGAAAAGGAAAGATATCAAGAAAGATATATGTTCTAAGTAGCTGGAATAAGCGACTGGTTTGTGTTTCACCATAAGAAATGCAAAAGGCAAAATGGTTGTCTGAACAGGCCTTGCAAATAGCTATGAAAAGAAGAGAAGCGAAAGGCAAAGGAGAAAAGGAAAGATATCAAGAAAGATATACCATTTGAACAGAGTTCCAAAGAATAGCAAGGAGAGATAAGAAAGCCTTCCTCAGTGATCAATGCAAAGAAATAGAGGAAAACAATAGAATGGGAAAGACTAGAGATCTCTTCAAGAAAATTAGAGATACCAAGGGAACATTTCATGCAAAGATGGGCACAATGAAGGACAGAAATGGTATGGACCTAACAGAAGCAGAAGATATTAAGAAGAGGTGACAAGAATACACAGAAGAACTACACAAAAGAGATCTTGACAACCCAGATAATCACAATGGTGTGATCACTCACCCAGAGTCAGACATCCTAGAATGGAAAGTCAACTGGACAAAGCACATGGAGGTGATGGAATTCCAGTTGGGCTATTTCAAATCCTAAACGATGATGCTGTGACAGTGTTGCCCTCAATATGCCAGCAAATTTGGAAATTTCAGCAGTGGCCACAGGACTGGAAAAGGTCAGTTTTCATTCCAATCCCAAAGAAAGGCAATGCCTAATAATGCTCAAACTACCACACAATTGTAGTCATCTCACATGCTAGCAAAGTAATGTTAAATTTTTTCCAAGCCAAGCTTCAACAGTACATGAACTGTGAACTTGCAGCTGTTCAAGCTGGATTTAGAAAAGGCAGAGGAACCAGAGATCAAATTGCCAACATCTGCTGAATCATCAAAAAAGCAAAAGAGTACCAGAAAAACATCTACTTCTGCTTTATTGACTATGCCAAAGCCTTTAACTGTGTGAATTCTTAAAGAAATGGGAATACCAGATCACCTGACCTGCCTCCTGGGAAATCTTTATGCAGGTCAAGAAGCAACAGTTAGAACTGGACATGGAAGAACAGACTGGTTCCAAATTGTGAAAGGAATCCATCAAGGCTATATATTGTCACCCTGCTTATTTAACATATGCAGAGTACATCATGAGAAATGTTGGGCTGGATGAAGTACAAGCTGGAATAAACATTGCCAGGAGAAATATCAATAATCTCAGATATGTGGATGACACCACCTTATGGCAGAAGGCGAAGAAAAACTAAAGAGCCTCTTGATGAAAGTGAAAGAGGAGAGTGAAAAAGTTGGCTTAAAGCTCAACATTCAGAAAACTAAGATCGTGGCATCTGGTTCCATCACTTCATGGCAAATAGGTGGGGAAACAGTGGAAACAGTGTCAGACTTTATTTTGGGGGGCTCCAAAATCACTGCAGATGGTGACTGCAGCCATGAAATTAAAAGAAACTTGCCCCTTGGAAGAAAAGCTATGACTAACCTAGATAGCGTATTAAAAAGCAAAGACATTACTTTGCCAACAAAGATCCATCTAGTCAAACTATGATTTTTCCAGTAGTCATGTATGAATGTGAGAGTTGAGCTATAAAGAAAGCTGAGCACCAAAGAATTGATGCTTTTGAACTGTGGTGTTGGAGAAGACTCTTGAGAGTCTCTTGGACAGTAAGGAGATCCAACCAGTCCCTCCTAAAAGAACTCAGTCCTGAATATTCATTGGAAGGACTGATGCTAAAGCTGAAACTCCATTACTTCGGCCAACTGATGTAAAGAACTGATTCATTTGAAAAGACCCTGGTGCTGGGAAAGATTGAAGGCACGAGGAGAAGGGAACAACAGAGAATGAGATTGTTGGATGGCATCACTGACTCAATAGACATGAGTTTGAGTCAACTCTGGGAGTTGGTGATGAACAGGGAGACCTGATGTGTTGCAATCCACAGGGTCACAAAGAGTCAGACATGATTGAGCCACTGAACTGAACAGAACTGTGGTTTACCACAGGGGTATAACAATGCCCTGATCATCAAGCACTTGTTTCCAGTAACTCATTACAGTCACTCATATGGTTTAAGGAAGTGCTATCAGAAGATTCCTACTATCTGAGAGAGATATTAAATTAATTATTTAGACCCCATGGATACATTCATTAAAAAGCACTAAATACTTAGCATATATTGAGCACAATACTCAGTTCAACAGTATTTGTGAAAGAAATAAAATTGTACTAATAATTCAAAAATCATGTGCTCTAGTTTTTCTCATCTAAGTACCAAGTATAGATAAGATATAGACAGTATAAAGGATTTTAGCATGTTTTTCTATTTAATTGGTAGATTACAGCTTTATTATGATTCTTTGTGCCTGCCCATGCTTTGAGAGCTGTTACCTTGTGTTACCTGACTACTCAGATTATATTCAATTGTTTGATCTATTTTTAGATGATTGTGAATGTAAATGGTACATAATGGAGTAAGTGTTATCTTTGGACTATCAAGATTTCTCTCCTGAGCAGAAATTGCAAGTAGTGCTTGGCACTCACATTTAAAAATCACCTTGATTTGATGGTACTCTTGGGTACAATTTCTATTCTCCCATTTTGGAGAGCTTTTTCACCATAAATACATTTTAAAACACAAAATGAGGTGATTTGGCCCATTTTTCTATGTATATAATTTAACCTTCAAAGGATTATGGTCTATGGAGCAAACAGGTTAATAGGAAGGTTTTAAAAAGACATTTTTTTCATCTGATGGGACATAATTGTACCTACAGAGCTGTTATGGTCCATTGTATAAATCCTTCAAATTCATGGACTATTGGCCCAAAACACAGTAATGGATCCTGCAGAGCATTGAAAATCTATCATGTTAATATTGCTGCAGCATATGCACAGTCTGAAGTTTATTCTCCCATCCACGCCTTGGAGGATTTGTATGTAATTCTCATATTAATAGGCATGATTCTTGTGCTCCAGATGGAATGGTTTGCCAAGCCCCTTACATATTAAGTAAAACATCCTCTCAGGATTTTCACTAAAACCAATGATAATAACATATTCCTGTAAAACACTGCCACGTCTAACAAAAATATTTGCTTGTTCCGAATTCCCAGAGGAATCACACCACTTCACATTTGTAAAGCAACAAAGAGCTTTTTAAAAGTTGTTAGTTTACAAATCAGCACCTGAAACCATTGAATTGTATCCAACTGAATGCTAAGGTACAGTCCCTTCAAAACTCCTTTCATTGATGCTGGCAAGACGGTTTTGTTCTGAACATATACGTATATTTCTAGTTTTATAGACTGATGGACTTTTTTGGAAAGCCTAAGATGCTCTCTATCACAGCATCTCAATTCTCTTAACCTTGTTTTCTTCCTCTCTCTGCAGAGCTGTAAAAGTAAAGGCTATTGGCAGCACAATTTTATGGTCACTCAGAATATAGATCTGCAATGTCAGAGAACTCTTGATCCTAATCCTTAGCTGCACAGATATAATAGGGACCAAAGGCTGAGGCCAACACAATACATAATCATATCTATAAGGAGCATTTCTACAAAGTTTTAGTATAACTAGAAATGAAAAAAGGAGATTAAATAAGGTTTTCTATCTATATTAACAATGTTAACCCATTTTCTAGAAATGTATTATTATCATTAGTTTTAGGGTTAAGTCTGACAAGCTTTTATTTTTTTTTTTAAATTATCATGTCAGGGGCTTGGAGAGTATTAGTTTTGTTTTGTTTTCATTATCTTCACTGCTCTCTGTAGACTGTATCATGGCTCCAGAGAACTCTCAAAATCAGGTGGAGCCCAGGCCTCTTCTTAACAATCAGAATAATACTTTTTTTCATTATCTAGGAATTGTCAAGGCAAAAACAAAGATAATGGCCAAAAGAATGGTACCTCAATGTTGAAAACCTCATGGAGGTTC
The DNA here is from genome assembly GCA_006410635.1 of Cephalophus harveyi. Classification (NCBI taxonomy): domain Eukaryota; kingdom Metazoa; phylum Chordata; class Mammalia; order Artiodactyla; family Bovidae; genus Cephalophus; species Cephalophus harveyi. The sequence goes on along the minus strand of SJYT01065240.1, from coordinate 61,293 downwards.
AGAAATTGAGTTTGCTTGATTGATATTGACTAGTTTCTCTTTATTTTCTCCAGGGAAGAGATAAATTCAGCAGGGAGTTAATCCTCACAGGTAGACTCTGATAATTTTATATTTTTTTTTTATCATCTCATAGGTTTTCCTTACCAAGATTTGTTGGAGGATCCCACAGTTATTCTTGTTCAGCTTCAGGATGGTAAACTCAACATCTATGGCTAATTCTCAATTGTCAGGCATTCAATATTAAGAAGAGGTGGCAAGAATACATGGAAGAACTGTACAAAAAAGATCTTCACGACCCAGATAATCATGATGATGTGATCACTAATCTAGAGCCAGACATCTTGGAATGTGAAGTCAAATGGGCCTTAGAAAGCATCACTACAAACAAAGCTAGCGGAGGTGATGGAATTCCAGTTGAGCTGTTTCAAATCCTGAAAGATGATGCTGTGAAAGTGCTGTTTGGACTGTGAAGAAAGCTGAGTGCTGAAGAATTGATGCTTTTGAACTGTGGTGTTGGAGAAGACTCTTGAGAGTCCCTTGGACTGCAAGGAGATCCAACCAGTCCATTCTGAAGGAGATCAACCCTGGGATTTCTCTGGAAGGAATGATGCTCAAGCTGAAACTCCAGTACTTTGGCCACCTCATGCGAAGAGTTGATTCATTGGAAAAGACGCTGATGCTGGGAGGGATTGGGGGCAGGAGGAGAAGGGGACGACCGAGGATGAGATGGCTGGATGGCATCACGGACTCGATGAATGTGGGTCTGAGTGGACTCTAAGAGATGGTGATGAACAGGGAGGCCTGGCGTGCTATGATTCATTGGGTCGCAAAGAGTCGGACACGACTGAGCGACTGAACTGAACTGAATCTAAACCATTTACTTGTAAATGTGTATTAAAAAAAAAAGTTTGAAAGTAACATTGTATTTAATTCCGTTTCTACTTATATCTGTTTGAAATGGGTTGGCTGTCACATGGAACCAAAAGGTCCCAAAACTCCACTAAGAGTGGCCAAGTACCATCATTTTTCTCTTCAGAAAATGGAGACATTACCTCTCCATGTGCAGATGACAGTTGTGAATTCAAATCAGAAGCAAGTTCAATAATGTTTACTTGAAAAGTTAAAATGAGATCATCATTTTAAAAAAACTAGACAAGATTCATCCTCATTCTCATAAGGAGAAGACTTTTGTTGAGTGCTCATGCATATGAGTGCTACTAAATTGACTTTATTGACTCAGCATGTCTACCTCCTATTTCGTTGGGAAAGTATTTTCTTTCCTTTGAAAAAGTGCCCATATTTCCCCTTTTGTCACCTGAATATAATATACACTGCCCTGTAGTATGAAGCATATGACTTCTGGTTTCAGTTGATGGTTCAAGGAAGGACTCTTAATCCAAGTAAGACAAATTGTAGCTCTTTCCTTAGCTACCATCCCCTGGCTACAAACAATTGTCCAGCAGTAGGTACTTTAACCCAGCTGAACCCATCAGACAATTTCATAGCATTTAGAAAAAGGAAGACATCCACAAAATCAGTTTCTCTCTAGGAATTTAATGCTCTACTATATGCAATTCATGAAAAGTCAACAGCCATATTCCCTGCTCAAAAAACTAGAAGAATAGCATTAGCTGGTCTGGGAAGAGAAAGAAAAGACTAAACAAGTTTAAAGAAGAATGGAAGTCAATGCTTCTTCTGTTCTTGGACGTAGTAATTACTTTGTCCTTGTTTTGTGAAGATCACCACATCCTTAAATTCTTGTTTCTTAAATCAAAATATGGTTATATTTTTATTACATGCAGCCCAAAGTTCTAATGTTACACTTCTTAAGAATAAATTTTAAGTAATAGAAATATGTATTGTGTTGTATAATAATCATACCATTTATTTGCAACAAATTAATGGTTAATTGATTTTTTAAAGTTCATAAAAATATAAACATCTTTTCAAATTTTCATGTTTTTATATGATATGCTATACTGAATTTGATCTTAAATATAGAACAATTCTAAATTGTGAGGTTCAATTGACCACAAAAACCTGATTTTACATTTTAACTATATTTAACTACACTGTTTTTTATGTTAATTTTAAGCTTTAATGTAAGCCTCAGGAGCAATAAAAGGCCTGAGTCTAAAAAGAGCTTATTGATACAATTAATTTTGGAGAGAAATGAGAACCCAGAAGTGTTCCATGGTCTCCATTTTTTCCAAAGGTACAGTGGTAGATAAATAAAAGGTCACAGTGAGGCAGGGAGTGAAATGAGTTGATCATGAGATATATCAATAAGCTCCAAAGAAGACATCCATCTGGCCAATAGGCACATGAAAGGATGTTCAACATGATTCATTATTAGAGAAATGCAAGTCAAAACCACAGTGTGGTATTCCCTCACTCAGGTCAGAATGGCTATCATCAAGGAGTCTACAGATAATAAATTCTGGAGAGGGTGCAAAGGAAGAGGAACCCTCCCACACAGTTGGTAGGAATGCAAATTGGTACAGCCATTATGGAGAACAGTATGGAGGTTCCCTTAAAAAGCTAAAAATAGAGCTACTATATGATCCGGCAATCCCCTGGGTATATATATCCAGAAAAGATGAAACTCTAATTTAAAAAAATACGTGCATGCCAATATTCATAGCAGCACTATTTACTACAGTTAAGACATGGAAATAACCCAAGGGTCCATCAATAAATGAGTGTGTATATATATATATACACACACACACACACACACACATATATATGTATATATACACACACACACAGCATATCTTCTTAAATAACACTCCACTACATATATATATAGTGGAGTGTTATTCAGCCATGCTGCTGCTACTGCTAAGTTGCTTCAGTCGTGTCCGACTCTGTGCGACCCCAGAGACGGCAGCCCACCAGGCTCCCCCGTCCCTGGGATTCTCCAGGCAAGAACTGGAGTGGGTTGCCGTTTCCTTCTCCAATGCATGAAAATGAAAAGTGAAAGTGAAGTCATTCAGTCGTGTCCGACTCTTAGCGACCCCATGGACTGCAGCCTACCAGGCTCCTCCATCCATGGGATTTTCCAGGCAAGAGTACTGGAGTGGGGTGCCACAAATGAAATATTTCTATTTGTAGTAACATGGATGAACCTAGAGAATATCATACTAAGTGAAGTCAGTGAAAGACAAATATTATATGATATCACTTATATGTAAGATCTAAAAAATAATATAAATGAATTTGCATACAAAACAGAAATAGACTCACAGACAGAAGGCAAACTTATGATTACCGAAGAAGAAATGGAAGATGGAGGGATAAATTAGAAGTATGGAATTAACAGATACAAACTTCTATACATAAAATAGATAAGCAACAAGGATTACACAGTGAATTATATTCAATAATTTGTAATAACCTATAATGGAAAATAATCTGAAATATATATAGAAAGAGAATGAGTAAGACACGACTGAGCAACTAAACAACAGCAATATTGTTATGGGAATAAGTGAAAATCAGTGAAGAGTTTTGAAATAACTTGTAACAATAATAGTTAACTACCTAAAAACAACGATAATCTGAATATTAAGTCACAGATTGGGTTTTTTCTAAGCAGAAGCTGAAATATTTTAAATGTAAGATTTTTCTTAAGAACAAAACCTGTGAAGATAAGAAAATAAGATGAAATAAACAAAACTAGACAGAGACAAGTCAAATTGCAGGGAAGAACTTTGACCAACTCTTATGCATTGAGTTGTGTCTATGCCCCTCCTTCCAAAAAGATATTGGAAGTTCTAACTCCCAATAACTATGAACGTGATCCTGTTTGGATATGGGGCCTTTGCAGATGTAATCAATTAAGTTAAAATGAGGTCACACTGGAGTAAAATCATTTCTCTCTCTCTTGTTTTTAATAAATTGTTCTCTTATTAGCCCCAGAAAACCAAGGAATTTTTCTTTTTGCTTTAGGTTTTGATTTTGGGCCACAAATCATGTGGGATCTTAGCTTCCTAACCAGGGATAAAACCAGTACCCACAGCATTGGAAGGCAAATTCTTAACTGCTGGACTCCCAGGAGAGTCCCCAAGAGTATAATGGTTTCTTAAGCCAAATGAATGTTGTCCTTTTAAGAAAAAAGCTATGTGAAGACACAGAGACACAAGGAGGATGGCATGTGAAGACAGAAGATTGAACTATGCGTTTATTAGCCAAGGAATGCCTGAAGCTATCCGAAGGTATGAGAGAGGCATAGAAGAGATTATTCCAAGAACCCTCAGAAAAAACAACCCTACCACCATCCTGATTTTGGATTTCTAGCCTCCAGCACTGAGACATACTTTCCTGTTTTTTAAAGTAGTCCTAGGAAACATATACCAACTGAGCATGAGGCTATGGAGCAAAAATTGCCCATTAGGGTCTTATGTTGAGCTGAAACGGTCATGCTTTATACCTTGACCTTGCTCAGTCAGCAACTATAGGTTGTCCTTGGAATGGAATGATCTTGTGGAGTACAGTTGGGGTAGACCCTGAAGGACCTGATTGCTGGATATCTATATATCTATACCTATATCTTAACATGAAAGCCATTCTCCCAAATTCATAAACAATAATAAAACACAACATTAAAATAGGAAAAGGACCCAACAATTAATAAAATTTATTTTTTTTCTTTTATTGTTGCCAGGATGTTTTGTCTCCTAATTTAGCCTCAATATTATATCATCAGTAGCCTCAAAGTTTGTGATCTATGCTACTTCTTTGACATTGTTTCCATATTTTCACTAGAAAAATGGGAAAATGCCACGACTCTTTATTCTGAGGTAGTGTTGTGACTGCTCATCTATTAATGTTTTGTTGTTGTTCAGTCACTAAGTTGTGTCTCTTTGCAACCCCATGAACATCAGCATGCAAGAGTTTCCTGTCTTTCACCATCTCCCAGAGTTTGCTCAAGCTCATGTCCGTTGAGTTGGTGATGCCATCCAACCATCTCATCCTCTGTCGCCCCCTACTCCTGCCCTCATCTTTCCCAGCATCAGGGTCTTTTCCAATGAGTCAGCTCTTCACATCTTGTGGCCAAAGTATTGGAGCTTCAGTTTCAGCATCAGACATTCCAATGAATATTCAGGATTGATTTCCTTTAGGATTAACAAGTTTTATCCCCCTTGCTGTCCAAAGGATTCTCGAGTCTTTTCCAGTGTTTAGTTCTGAATTAATATTTAGGCTTTCCGCATATAGTAAGTGTTGCTGCTGCTGCTAAGTCAGTTCAGTCGTGTCCAGCTCTGTGCGAACCCATAGACGGCAGCCCACCAAGCTCCCCTGTCCCTGGGATTCTCCAGGCAAGAACACTGGAGTGGGTTGCCATTTCCTTCTTCAATGCGTGAAAGTGAAGTTGCTCAGTCATGTCCTACTCTTAGCAATCCCATGGTCTGCAACCCACCAGGCTCCTCCACACATGGGATTTTCCAGGCAAGAGTACTAGAGCGAGTTGCCATTGCCTTCTCCAATAGTAAATGTAAGAGCAGGCATTCATTTGCATATCCTACTTCACATAATTGTGACCGTATATGCAAGTCTAAGGGCTACCCTGATAGCTCGGTAAAGAATCCTCCTGCAATGCAGGAGACCCCAGTTCAATTCCTGGGTCAGGAAGATCTTCTGGAGAAGGGATAGTCTACCCACTCCAGTATTCTTGGATTTGCCTTGTGGCTCAGCTGGTAAAGAATCTGCCTGCAATGCAGGGGACCTGGGTTCAGTCCCTGGGTTAGGAAGATCTCCTGGAGAAGGGAAAGGCTACCTAGAGTTGGACATGACTGAGCAAATAGGAAAAGGAGTACATCAAGGCTGTATATTGTCACCCTGCTTGTTTAACTTATATGCAGAGTACATCATGAGAAATGCTGGGCTGGATGAAGCACAAGCTGGAATCAAGATTGCAGGGAGAAATATCAATAACCTCAGATATGCAGATGACACCACCCTTATGGCAGAAAGTGAAGAGGAACTAAAAAGCCTCTTGATGAAAGTGAAAGTGGAGAGTGAAAAGGTTGGCTTAAAGCTCAACATTCAGAAAACGAAGATCATGGCATCTGGTCCCATCACTACTCATGTATGGATGTGAGAGTTGGACTGTGAAGAAGGCTGAGCGCCGAAGAATTGATGCTTTTGAACTGTGGTGTTGGAGAAGACTCTTGAGAGTCCCTTGGACTGCAAGGAGATCCAATCAGTCCATCCTAAAGGAGACCAGTCCTGGGTGTTCATTGGAAGGACTGATGCTGAAGCTGAAACTCCAGTACTTTAGCCACCTCATGAGAAGAGTTGACTCACTGGAGAAGACCCTGATGCTGGGAGGGGTTGGGAGCAGAAGGAGAAGGGGACGACAGAGGATGAGATGGCTGGATCACGGACTCGATGGACATGAGTTTGAATGAACGCTGGGGGTTGGTAATGGACAGAGAGACCTGGCGTGCTGCGATTCATGGGGTCGCGAAGAGTCGATGGCATCACGGACTCGATGGACATGAGTTTGAGTGAACTTCGGGGGTTGGTAATGGACAGAGAGACCTGGCGTGCTGCGATTCATGGGGTCGCGAAGAGTCAGACACGACTGAGCAACTGAACTGACTGACTTAACTGACTGAGCGACTTTCACTTTCATGCAAATCTAAATGTCAGGAGCAGAAAATCTTAATTCAGGATCAGAAAGCACTTTGAGGGAATTCCCTGGCAGTCCAGTGGTCAGGACTCTGAGCTTCCACTGCAGGAGCACAAGTTCAGTCCCTGGTCAGTGAACTAAGATTGCACAAAGTGCATGGCACTGCCAAAAAAAAAAAAAATCACTCTTAAGTGCCAGATAACTTGGAATTATCCAGTTAATTTCTTAAACATTTCATTCCACATTGAAATTTTAACTTTGGACTAGTACTGAATAAAATGTGTCACCTAAACTGCAGGAGACCAGTGAAACTGCTAATATCAAAAGACCTCACTGATTATGGCTTCCCTGATGGCTCAGATGGTAAAGAATCTACCTGCAATGCAGAAGACCTGGGTTCTATGCCTGGGTCAGAAAGATCCCCTGGAGAAGGAAAGGGCAACCTATACCAGTATTCTTGCCTGGAGAGTTCTATGGACAGAGGAGACCATCAGGCTACAGTCCATGCAATTGCAGAGTCGGACATGACTGAGTGACTAACAGTTTCTTTCCCTTCCTATGGGCCAATGTACATTCAGATACACAAAGCGGGAGAACTGTGAAGTGTTCTTCAGACTTTGGACTGGTTTTCTTGGCTATAAGCTATAAGGCTTTGTTTTTGGTCTCCTCACACACAGAAGCCAGCAAGGTACTTCTTACCTGGACAGAATGCAGTTCCCTTTCAACTGCTTCAATAAGACAGCTGTGCCTGAAACATGGCCCCTCCATGGAGCCCAGAAGCTGAGCCTGTAGGAGTCCCTCCTGCCTCTTCCCAGACAGTGGCTGTTGATCTCCTTAGCTTAATGCCCAGCTCTGAATTGTCTTCAGGATGTCATTTTCCCACTGACTGCAAGGAGCTTATGTGCTGTTACTTATTTGGCAATAAGGTCGTAAGCACATTTTGCCTGTCAAGCATATGAATGATCAGAAAGGTGTGCCCCCTGCTCATTTATGTTCATGCTGTAAATCTGCTTTCTGGCCTTCCAGCTGATCTCATCAGGAGTAAACCTGGAGCAGCACTTCCAGACAGTTATATTGAGATTGTAACCCTATGTGCCGTGCTGGCCTTTTCTTTTGGTGAATCAGGGCATAAGTACTGCCTTAGAAGATTTAAATAGACAGTTACTGAGATCAACAAGATTTTTTGCAAGATGTCCAGAAGTGGCCCAGTTGGAATATTTTAAATGGACTGTTTTCATTGACCTTGTATGAATCAGTTGTTGTTATTGTTTTTTCCTCCTTGGTATAAGTGAAAAAGAATTCTTCCTGAAAGGGAAAATATTGTTAGTTTGGTGGCAAAACTCCTTCACAGTGGCACCTGAGCCCTGATGTCTGTTCTTGTATGACGTGCCTTTAGGAGTTCAGACCTTGCTGTCTGCGATAACTAGGATTAGAATCCTCTTTGCTTTTTGTGGTGGCTTTGTACTGTGTCAACTTAGTTAAGATGAAATTTTGTTTCCTACAACTGCCTTTCCTGATTATGGTGGATTAGGATGAGCTGCAAGAGAAATTGACCTAAAGATCTGGAAGCTAGAAGTAAAAGGGCAACTATTTCTCCACTCTGAAGGTCTGCACAGGCACTGAGGCAGTTCACTGCCCTGACCTGTTGAAGTACTGTGTTGGTGTGGAGCAATAGCTGGGCTGTAAGCTCTTCTAGTTCCTACAGAATCTCCTTTCTCAGCATCTCTGAATCCTGGATAGGCTTCCCCGGTGGCTCAGACAGTAAAGAATCTGCCTGCAATGCAGGAGATGCAGGTTTGATCCCTGGGTCAGGAAGATCCTCTGGAGGAGGAAATGGCAACCCACTCAGTATTCTTGTCTGGAGAATCCCATGGACAGAGGAGCCAAGAGGGCTACAGTGCATGGGATCACAGAGTCAGACACGCATGACTGAGTGGCTGAGCACATGTGAATCCTGGACCATGTGCACAGGCAGCTCCCTGGTAAAGAGCGCTGGCCTCTCTTGGAGGTGATCTGTATCACTGAAGCTGGAGACAGTGAGAGACAGATGTGAGTTCCAGGGTATCCTTCCTCTCCTACTTCTGGTCCATCATTTATCCCCACCTGTCTGCCCTGCTGAGACCATGCCCAGTAGCAGATGCAAGAGCAACAGCCGTGCATAGATAATTTAACCTGTGCCCAAAGTGCACAAAATTAAATCTCTATAACAAATTCTTCATTCTATACCACTCATTGTGTGTTTGTGTTTCTGGACAATCTGTAACTGATACACTTTGGTTGAGTGTATCAGGCATTCTGTGCATAATCAGAAGGGCAAACATTTTCCTCTTTTCCTCATTCAGTGGATCAACATGTGGCTTGTTTTTCCCCTTGACTGGGAAGATGGTAAGATTTTAATCCCTAAGTGCTCTTGTCCCTCTGCACTTTTTGTGCTCCTGGTTAAGTAGAGACAGTAACCATCAGTCCCTTGGTGAATAAAATGCCAAACCACACACGACACCCACTTTGCACTCCCTATTAAAATTTTACAGGTCAAAAATCCAAAACCCACTTAATAAAAATTGTTCTTCATCATAAGTGACAAGAGAGAACAGGTCAATCTATGGAATAATAGCGCAGTAATTAGAAACTTTGTAGTTGATAAAGTGTGACTGCTAATCAATGTTTGGCTAATTAATCAATATTTTAATCATTAGACCTTTTAAATTTGTTTTAATGAGCATTTCCTCTAATTCCCCTGGTCCCATTGCTTCCAGTGCTTCTGTTATCACTGTGAAAGAACAAAGCTGGGATTTGTCTGTTTAGGGTCCAGTATTTCTTAAGACTGTAGAGTAATTCACCTCTTGTATGCGGAGAAGGCAATGGCACCCCACTCCAGTACTCTTGCCTGGAAAATCCCATGGGCGGAGGCGCCTGGTGGGCTGCAGTCCATGGGGTCGCTGAGTCAGACACGACTGAGCGATTTCACTTTGACTTTTCACTTTCATGCACTGGAGAAGGAAATGGCAACCCACTCCAGTGTTCGTGCCTGGAGAATCCCAGGGATGGCGGAGCCCAGTGGGCTGCCATCTGCGGGGTCGCACAGAGTCGGACACGACTGAAGCGACTTAGCAGCAGCAGCAGCAGCATGTATAGATACCCAAGAATGTCCAGATTTTGGTGACTAAACAAGAAAAATATAAAGTCATCCCATTATGTTGGATCATTTGCTTAATGGCAAAAACATAATTTAGAACATCACATTAAAACCATCATAAACTTGGCTTTCACAGAAGTGTTTAGAAACTTGTGTTCCTTTCCTTACTGTTAGGATTGGACAGAGTGCATGAAATCTTACAGTCTCCTGTCTCAAGTTCAAATTTTCTTTGATGCCATGTCATGAACTTCCACTGACCTGCATGGGCATTGTGTTGTCTTTCTTTTCCTTCTTTTCCCCCTTTTTCTCTTTTGCACCTGCACTTCCTCTCCCTCCTCTAGTCCATCAGCCCTCTCCATCCACAGCCTTTACTCTGCCCAGAAGACAAACACATCACATTGGAGAGTTATGAGAACAATATAAACAAGGGCAGAATGCATTCCCTCTCCTGCCTAAAGGCTAGATTACCAGTGAGGTTCAGAGAGGCTGAGAACTGTGTCCACATGACACACAGTCTAAAATACAACCCTAGTCGCCTAAGAGTTCTTTTTATATATTCAGTGTTCATCTTCAAATTAACTTGGAAATTTGACTTGGAAAGAGGCCTTTTTGACAAGTTAGACAAGTAAAATCTTTCATTTCCCTGCAGTCTTGCTGCAGCATATTTCTGTCATATTTCCCTTCAATCCGTAGCACTAAAAATGAAGACATAAGTAAAAGAAATACCAAGAAGTACTCTTGTATGTGCCTTTAAAATTTCTTAGGAAAATGCCATAGGGACACCAGAGCATCTCAGGCTGGGCACCTGTGAGCTTATGGGGTCACAGCACTGCAGGTCTTCCCAAATGATGTGTCACACCATGTTAGTACACGTGGTGTGTGACACGAACAGAGCCGGAAATCACTATGCCTGTACAGGCTTCAGAGACTCTGGAACACAAACCAGTAAACACCACACCGCCCAAGACTAAGATGACAAAAGTCTCGGCTACATAAAAGTATTTTTTGATATCCTGATTATTCTGTAAATTCAGCACTTTGTAAATTATGACAGTCAATAGTGAAAATTAATTAAATATGTGATGAGAAGTATCATTAGTTTGCACTGGAATTTTGGTAACAATTTATGTGATCATTAGGAGAGCCAGTCGCAGTATTTCAATTCTCTCCTTTCAAGCATGAGGTAGGATTACTGGCGCTCGGTTGTTCAGTCGTGTCTGACTCTGAGACCCTGTGGACTGAGACCCTGCCAGGCTCCTCTGTCCGTGGGACTTCCCAGGTAACGATACTGGAATGGGTTGCCATTCCCTTCTCCAGGGGATCTTCCTGAGCCACGGATCGAACCCACATCTCCTGTGTCTCCTGCATTGCAGGAGAATTTTTTACCTCCCTAAGCCACTGGGATGCTACCCACTGCTTCTGAAGTTAGATGCGATTGTTGATTTGCCTCAACCAGAAATATATGTCTCTTCTTGGAAGAAGAGTTAAAAACCACTGGGTGACTCTTCATCTTCCCTTGGCTTTGTCAAAGAGATTGTGGAAGGTGAGCCCTCTGACAGCTTGGGCCCCTGCTGGGCTACAAGGAGCGCAGGGCCACAGCAGACGTGCAGCATCACAGAACCCACCTGAGTTGTTCGAAGCCATCCTGACTGATAGGGCCTGATTTTGGATGGGTTTAGGTTATTTGGCATTGTGTACAACATCCTTCTTTTTAAAATCACTTACAGCCCTCTGCAGTGTCATGTGAGCAGTATATTCTTCTCACATACAGATATAACACAAACCAAGAAACAATATCTTGTGTCTGACTTTGGGCAACCAATCTCATTATTAATGACAATACCTCACAGAATCTGTTTCATATTAGAAACATGGTGTTCTCTTGAATAACTTTACCCTCTCTTATTTTAGCTACAAACCCTAAGTGACCTCTTTTACTTTGCTTCTTATTTCCCAAAGTTCAATATAGCTGATCTGTCACCAGTGAAAAAAATTCATGGAGGTGGTTATAAAATGCATACAGCTATGATAGGATTTATTTAGATTTTCTGAGTAAGGAATTAACTGCTATTTTCAGAGACAAAAGAAAAACCCCATAAGGTCATCTTTGTAATAAATTTTCCTTTATATTACCTATGAAAAAGCAAAAACACTACATTCAAAAAAAGAAGACTTGAAACTGATATCTAGTATTCTTATTTTGATCATCTCAACCTTATCTTGTGTCTTAAGTTAATTAGTTGGCATTACATTTTGGATCTTACTTACTGAATGAGATTCTCTGATAGGGAAGTCCAGGAATCCTAGAGGTAAGCCATTAAGTTCCTGAACCACCAGACAGTAACAGATTTTGGGTTCTAGGGGGTCAAAAAATAACACCACTGTTCCCAACCCGAGATCAGAACCAATTTACAGAGAATGATACAGGAGTCAAGCAGTTAGAGATCAAAATGTCAGCTTTATTACTGATAAAAGCAATCGTGAAGGACATAGCTTAGATAAGTCCTAATAGTCCTGCTAAGGTTCCTCTGAATTGAAGTCACCCCATTCCCATTACCACCAAACAGACAACAAACAAAACCCCTGCCGTCTGCAGAGGTGGAATACAGCCGGCTCGATCAACTTTATCACACAGCTGTCAGCAGGTGTAAATCCACCCTCTCTGTAGGCTGTGGGATTCCAGAGAGAAAAGCGAAGGGACAGAGTGTGGCAGGCAAGTCCACTTCATACTTGCAAACCAAATAAGTTGTTCCTCTTTTCTGGGGAAAGAGAGCATAAGGCCTGGTGAGTGAGACGCTGGGCAGAGTTTCTCATCCTCGGCACTGTTGATATTTTGGACTGGATAATTCTCCATTATAGGGGGCTGTCCTATGCACTGTACGACTGACACACTATATACCAGGAGCACAAGCATTAGATGTGACAATCCAAATTTACCTAAATATTATCTGAGATGGGGATGGGAGAGTGAAACTACTCCTATTAAGAACCGTAGTTTAGAGACTTCTTTTACTTGGAAATGGGAAGGAAAAACAGTTTAAGTGTTCCTTATTACTGAAAACTAGCAATTCAGCGCATTTCACCATTAGATTTTAAACTGCCTGACTACTTCTTTGAAAATAAAGTCTAGAAAAGTGTCTTTCAAGTAGGCGATAATAGTGCAAAGCATTCTAACTTAATTCAGACATGACTAGAAGAAAAAATGTTACTTGCTAAGAAGAGGAAAGTTATCTTTCTACTGATTAGAAAATAAAAAAAGCTTCATATATGTAGTATTAATGAAAATTAACAGATGAAGATAAAGAGGCAAAAAAGTGGAAGTGAGGAATATGACCAAATTAATCCACCCAGTATTTACATGTTCCCTCTCTTGTACACAGCATTCATCTCAGTATTTAGGGGATTATAAACTACACCCGTACTCTATCATCTAAACTCTGTCTTCCCCGTTGTGAAAAATATGGGCATTCTGACATAAACCTATAAAAAGTTCAATATCAATATCAGGTAGGGTGTGAATCAGTGCAATTCATTGTTCTCCTTTTGCCTTTTAGAATCTATCTTTTGGTTCCCTAAAGTGAAGAAAGTCTTGGCTGCTTTTGTTTTTAGTCTGTATGCTTGATATCCCCTCCCTCAGAGATTTTTCATCTGGATTAGGTAAATTTCATATATTCAAGTAAATCCATTTTCCATGTAGCTACAGACACTGTGAAGTAAGCTATCAGAAAAGAAAAAAAAAATATTGTCCTGACTTTGGCTAGCTAAGGTTGTGGAATAAGATAAGAAACCAGGAATAAGAGAATCAAGTGAGAATAACGATTAGGGTATGGGCTAGGCATGGATATGTGTCCAGAAGCAGAAGTCATTGAGAGAAAAAATGCAACCTTGGGTCAGAAAATGCTTGCACAAAATGAAATCCTGTGGTTAATGGTGTCCAGCTTTTTGTTGTCATATATTCCTTCAAAGATCAGATAAATGCTATGTACTCTGTTCCCAAAGAAATGCATACACGTACACAAACATGGAATTTTTTCTACAGTTTCAGTGGATCTTCACAGATTATTCCACTGAGACAAAGCAAGGCTATTGGGCTGAAGTCTGAGTAGCCAGGGTAACTAACTGAAAAAAGGAATTCTCTGCAGTTGCTACCTAGGATAATGCCTTAAATGAAACAATAGCATCAAAATAGTGTGGGCAGTTATCTAGATAATTTGGATTCAGAAATATTTTTGAACTAAAGCATATTTTTGACCACAATTATCTTTTAATTGTTTGTATTGATCAAATTCATAAGTCTTCAATTCATATTGTCTGTGGATATAGCGCTGATCTAAATAAATACATATCTTAATAATCTCCTTTTCCAGTTTATACCACATCACTGACCACTTAATTATAAAATGTTAAACTCTGATATAGAAGAGAGAACAGATATGCTAGGCCATACAGAACTTTAAGATAGCACTTAAATTTTTTTTTTTTAAATGCTGATATATGCTGTGCCCTTGGAACATAAGTTAAGCTGTCTACATTTGTTTCATCAGTTTTTTGTGTGTGTTTTTTTGGATATTCTCCCTTGGTTTTCTATTTTGTAAAATTATATTCAATTTTCCTAGTTCCAGATATAAAAGCTCATGATTACAGTGCTCTTTACCTTTGGTGCTGGCGACAGAAAACATAAATGAAAACTATAAAGTATCACCCTAAAATCTCACTTGACCTCCATCCACTGCAGTCTCAACTTAGATAGCCCTTTGGTAAGCTTTAATAAGAGCTAATACATACTGAATGTCTGGGGGTTTCCTGGTGGCTCAGTATTAAAGAATCTGCCTGCAATGCAGGAGATGTGGGCTTGATACCTGAGTTGTGAAGATCCCCTGGAGAAGGAAATGGTAACCCACTCCAGTATTCTTGCCTAGGGGAAAAAAAGAAATTTAGGACTGATTTGTGTGAATTATACTTGAAGATATCCATAATATTAATGTCTTGTTTAAGGGAAAAAGAGTATCTATTGTATGTCAGGCACTGTCCTAAGTACCTTATATAAACTATCTCATTTACTTTGGAAGAAATCCTACAAAGTACCTAGTTTAATCATTGCTCCTAGTCCCTCAATTAAGGAATCTGAGGCCTAAAAGATTAAATGACTTTGATCACCACTACTAAAAGTGATGAGACTCTAGAATCTTAGCCTCTTAGTCTCTCAGTCTCTGAGTCTTGAGTCTTGAGACTAAGAGAGTCCCTTGGACAGCAAAGAGATCCAACCAGTCAATCCTAAAGGAAATCAGTCCTGAATATTCATTGGAAGGACTGATGCTGAAACTCCAATACTTTGACCACGTGATACAAAGAACTGACTCATTGGAAAAGACCCTGATCTGGGAAAGATTGAAGGTGGAAGGAGAAGGGGACAACAGAGGATGAGATGGTTGGATGGCATCAGTGAGTCTATGGTCATGAGTCTGAGTAAGCTCCAGGAGTTGGTGATGGACAGGGAAGCCTGGCATGTTGCAGTCCATGGGATTGTGAAGAGTCGGACATCACTGAGCAACTGAACTGACTAAAAGTGACAGAGCAGAAATGTAAATTCAGACCTTTGATTCTCCAAGCATTTTTCACCTCTCCAATATACTACCCATATGCACAATTATTTGTTTAGTTCTTTAACAGCCATTATTTTTACCATCTGTATCCATATGTATGCCTTTTCAGGATATACTCTCTGTGTGTAATTCAGAAACCATGCTAATTTTAATATTTTGTTAGCTGATCAAAGGAGAGATGACTGCTTTCACCCTTCAGGGCATAAAGCATTCCATGCACAATCCCTAAACAGAGGTGTATGCCCTGCTGCATTTTAAGCATTTAGAAAATTTTTGCTTAACTTGCTCTTGAAGTCTGTTTCATCTATTTCTAAATTTCTTTCCTTCTGTATGTCTGAAAAATTCTGCTATACATACATCTTTATTTGATGCCTTCACTTTTCTCTTTTCTTAATTTTTTTTCTCATATATTGTAAGAGAAAGAAACTTAGTCAAGTGAAGAGAGCACTTTCAAGGGGTTCAGAAGGCTGAGATTTTATTCTTGACTCCGCTACTGACCTGTTATATGCCCTTGGGTTTAACCTCACTGCACCAGACTTAGTGAAGAGGTGTTTCAGCTTCTCTCCTAACATGCACTCAATGGGCCAAATCCTCCAAATGAGCCAATTGCACTCTGGGATTAAGTTAAGCCATTTGGAGGGGCATTAACCCTTTCTGGTCAATGAATTTTTTATGCACGAGTAGAATAACTAACTAAACAGAGCCTACTGTCCTTCATTATGCACTCCTCCTCCCCCAGTTACCCAACTTACACATAAAATGTCACACTCAGTCAATAACCAAGCAATACTTGGGAGAAGTGCTGAGCAGTGGGAAAAAAAGGAATAGCAAGTAAATGAAATGACCCTCAACAAACAGGTGAACAAACTGTAGAAATCAATGACATGAAAATGGACCGCTTTCCCCTCCTCATTGAATTTAGTAGTTGCCTGTTTTTCTCTCCTTTTTACTGGCTGCAGCATTCCAGGAGTAAACGTGCCAAAGAACAGCCCTGCATGGCCACTGTGCTGCCTGGAAAGGAGCCTATTCATTAAGTTCCGGGATGGCATCCATTGCCCTCTGGATCAAAGATAAACTCCTGACTGTTGTCTTCAAAGCTCTCCATTAGCAGGACTCACTCCACTTATCTGTTCTAATCTCAAGCCTGTAAGTGACATTCTCTCTATAGTAGATTCACAGTGTGTTCTTACACTATTGCCTCCAGCCCTTCTCCTGAAACTTTCCACATACTCACCCTGCCTCCTGCCTTTCAATTACACTGGAAGCACAAGATCTGCCTCCTCCCAAGTTTCCCATGATCAGTTCTTCCAGAAAAACCTTCAGTGAAGCTGGCGCTCTTAAGAGATAAATGTTTTTTCCTTATCATGGAGTTGGGGCAGTGATTCTCTCCTATTAAATTTGCATGCTGCTTGAGTACTAGGGTCTTTCTTTTAATTGATAAATTAGATGTCCAGTCCCTGGACAGGAAATTTGTTGATAAGATAAAAAATGGTGGTGGTTTAGTCATTAAGTCATGTCCGACTCTTGCGAACCCGTGGACTGTAGCCCGCCAGGCTCCTCTGTCCATGGAATTTTCTAGGCAAGCATACTGGAGTGGGCTGCCATTTCCTTCTCCAGGGAATCTTCCTGGCCCAGGGATGAAACTCGAGTATTCTGCATTGCAGGTGGATTCTTTACAGACTGAGGCACGGGCAACTCTCTTGAATACTGGGGTCCTTTTTTTTTAACTGATAATTTAGATGTCCTGTCCCTGGACAGGAAATTTATTAATAGGGTAAAAAATGAGAGGAACACATTTTATAATCTGAGGATACAGCAAGGTATTGCATACATATCATGAACATCCTTTTTCAGTTTGTATGGTAGGTTATACTTTCATATCTAGTTACATACTATGTATGAGTCTCTGTCACAAAATAAAGAGGGAAATATCTTCAAATAAAAGCAAAGGGATTAGAAAGAAGGAATTCTTGTTTTGTTTTTCTGTTAAACAATTCATTTAAAATCTGGAAGCAAAAGCTGTGGGTTATGAATGAACAGATATTTAACAATTTGTTATTCCAATTTTTATAGTACGTCCAGATAAAACTTGAACAAATACATAGTTGTGCAGCCTTGCACAAATTACCTAATGCCTTTAAGCCTTCATTTTTTCAGTGCAATAGGATCAGTTCAGTTCAGTTCAGTTCAATTGCTCAGTCGTGTCCAATTCTTTGCGACCTCATGAATCGCAGCACGCCAGGCCTCCCTGTCCATCACCAACTCCCGGAGTTCACTCAGACTCATGTCCATCGAGTCCATGATGCCATCCAGCCATCTCATCCTCTGTCGTCCCCTTCTCTTCCTGCCCCCAATCCCTCCCAACATCAACGTCTTTTCCAATGAGTCAACTCTTTGCATGAGGTGGCCAAAGTACTGGAGTTTCAGCTTTAGCATCATTCCTTCCAAAGAAATCCCTGGGTTGATCTCCTTCACAATGGACTGGTTGGATCTCCTTGCAGTCCAAGGGACTCTCAGGATACTTCGCCTAATTCTAATGGTTGAAGGAGAATTAAACTAAATCATACAACACTATGCTTGGCAAATATAATGAACTCAAAAAGTACAAGTTTTCTGGCTCTCTCCCATCTCTAGTTTCTTCATGTGTTACCACACTCTTAATCCTTCAATGGAAGAATAGGATGAAAACAAATACAGAAAAAAATAAAATTAAACCTCCAAGAGTGATTAAAAATTGACAGATAGAAGTTATAATTTAATGGAATCTTCTAGCTAATGGCCTAGATGCAGCCCACTAAGATATTTAAGAAGATACAGGAAAATTAGAAAATTCATATCAATCCTAAAAACTGTAGCTGATCATCTTGTTGCCAGAATCTGGATAAAATGTCCAATAGTATTAAAGATGAAATTTTACTGAAACAAACAACTGATAATGCTTTCTTGGTATAATTTAGAAAAGAAGCAATCCTGTTTTCTTGAAAGTTGTCAGGAACACCTTTCATCTCTCTCAGACTCTATTTC
The DNA here is from genome assembly GCA_006410635.1 of Cephalophus harveyi. Lineage (NCBI taxonomy): Eukaryota > Metazoa > Chordata > Mammalia > Artiodactyla > Bovidae > Cephalophus > Cephalophus harveyi. Next base: position 42,893 of record SJYT01065240.1, on the reverse strand, counting down.
CTGGTTCAGAAACACAAGGTCAATGCCAACCAAAGCAACTAGAAAAGTGGTTTGGTTTTGTTTTGCTTTTAAGCAGCTTGAATTCTGGTAGACTATCCTGGCAGCTATACAATCTGCAATAAAATGCCAGGAAGGGAAAAAATAAACATAGGGCTAGAATGGGCTTTGAAAACATAATAAATACTAAGGATTATAATATGTGTTCCATCTGTCCAGAGTGTTGGGCAACAAGAGTGTAAGGGTTCAGGTCAGGTCACTATAACCTCCACTAACTGAATATGGCAACCCGCTCCAGTGTTCTTGCCTGGAGAATCCCAGGGACGGGGGAGCCTGGTGGGCTGCTGTCTATGGGGTCGCACAGAGTCAGACATGACTAAAGCGACTCAGCAGCAGCAGCAGCAATTAATATACTGCAGATAGTAGAAGTTGTGATGGAAGTCATGCACTTCAGTGTATGACTATGTCTAGATCTGAGGATGGGAGAGTACTTGAATTGATAGACTTGGGGAAAAGGGTAATATATAAGTGCAGTGTCTCATGATAAACACTGAATTTTGATAGGTCACTCAAGTGGTAAAGAATCTGTCTGCCAGTGCTGGAAACACAGGAAACATGGGATTGATCCCTGGGTTGGGAAGATCCTCTGAAGAAGGAAATGGCATCCCACTTCAGTATTTTTGCCTGGGAAATCCCATAGACAGAGTAGCCTGGTGGGCTTCAGTCTATGGGGTCTCAAAGAGTCAGACGCAAATGAGGACTGGGCACACATGCACTGCTCAATTGAGGATGAATAAACAGAAGATAACAGTTTAGGGGAGTAAAGAGCAAAGGAGTTTGAAGGATAGCATGCCACACAGATCCAGAGAAAACCTAAGAGTAATTTATCCAGATCCACTGCAGATGGTGATTGCAGCCCATGAAATTAAAAGACACTTACTCCTTGGAAGAAAAGTTATGACCAACCTAGATAGCATATTCAAAAGCAGAGACATTACTTTGCCAACAAAGGTCCATCTAGTCAAGGCTATGGTTTTTCCAGTAGTCATGTATGGATGTGAGATTTGGACTGTGAAGAAAGCTGAGTGCCAAAGAATTGATGCTTTTGAACTGTGGTGTTGGAAAAGACTCTTGAGAGTCCCTTGGACTGCAAGGAGATCCTACCAGTCCATCCCAAAGGAGATCAGCCCTGGGTGTTCATTGGAAGGACTGATGCTGAGGCTGAAACTCCAGTACTTTGGCCACCTCATGCAAAGAGTTGACTCATTGGAAAATGCCCTGATGCTGGGAGGGGTTGGGGGCAGGAGGAGAAGGGGACGACAGAGGATGAGATGGCTGGGTGGCATCACCGACTCGATGGACATGAGTTTGAGTGAACTCCGGGAGTTGGTAATGAACAGGGAGGCCTGGCGTGCTGTGATTCATGGGGTCACAAAGAGTCGGACATGACTGAGCGACTGAACTGAACTGAACTGAAGATGATTTTATGAAACGGTTTGATATCTTCAGTTAAGGTCAGAAATGGCATCTCATGTCCTTGGGATAAAAGAGAAACTCCATACCGTTGGTATTAACTCTCCATTGGCAAGACTTGCTGCTGCAGCTGCTTAGTTGCTTGTCATGTCTGACTCTGTGCGACCCCATGAACAGTAGCCCACTAGGATCTTTTGTCCATGGGGATTCTCCAGGCAAGAATACCACAGTGGTTTGCCATGCCCTCCTCCAGGGGATCTTCCCAAACCAAGGATTGAACCCAGGTCTTCTGCACTCCAGGCAGACTTTTCACCATCTGAGCCACCGGGGAAGACTTGCTAACCAAACAATAATCATTAGACCCATTATGAAATAGGAACCAAAACCCACAAGCAGAGTTGAGGATGAGAAAGAAAACATAGTGGAGGGAAATGCAAAGGAAGTTGGATATCATAAGAAATGACAGCAATACTGGAAAATACCTTTAAGGAGCTCATTTAAGCCATAACAATATTTTATAATCTACATAGATGATTAAGTTTCAGATGGTGATTTTATTTATTCACTCATTATGCAAATGTTTATTAAGTGCTTACTCTGCCAGACATTGTGCAAATAGTGAACTATAGAGTTTGGGTCTCTAATCTTAAAATTAATTTAAGATTAATCTAATATTTAATCATATATGGCATAAAGAATTCAGACAAAAATCCAAAAGAGCTGATATTGATAAATGCTAGGAGAATTAGAGTAAATTGTGTAATAGAAAGTAAATGGTGACCACTTTAAGGACTGGGTGGTCAAGGGAGTTCTTTCCAAGAAAATCACATGAAACTGAGACACAAACGGCAAGGAGCCAACCTTTCAGAGAGAAGTGGGAATTCTAAGAAAAAATATTAGTGCCAAAACCCTTATGGTAGAAACAAGCTCATTGTGTTCAGAGGATGGAAAGAAGGCTAGTATGGCCACAGTCCATGGAGTTACAAAGAGTCAGACATGACTGAGCAAATAAGCATGATGGCTGAATCTTAGTGGACAAAGAGATTGTGTTAAAATATGATTAGATATGAAATCAGAACATGTACAGTTTTGTAAATCAAGGAAAGTAGCTTAGATATCATTCTAAGTGTACTGAAAGCCATGGGAGGTTTTAAATGAGCAAATTTATCTATCAGTTGGCTTGAGTACCCAGAAAGCAGAATCTGAGACAAAGCTTAAATATGTGTACTTCTGGGGAGAATTTGATCCCAAAGAGCAACTAGGAAGAAGACGGGGGCAATTAAAAGAATGAAGGAGAACCAATACAATAACGCATTAGTATAGCAGCCAAAACTAGGAATCACTGCTTACTAAATGCAAGAGATCATCTGACAAACCATATGGAATGTAACTTAGAACTGTCTTTCCCATTGCCCACTGGTTAAATATATGCCCCATCAGATACTAATATATATCTATACGTCTATAGCTATATGCATGCAAATAGAACCTATATATTTAATTTAACCTCTCAGACAAGAAAAACTAATAAAGTATACTTTAATAAATTATTAAAATTTGAAATTGGAGAGGAAAAATTATAAACTTATAAATTTAAAAATTAGCAAAACTTATCCACTTGGACATTTTAAAACATTATCAGTGCCAAACAAGAAATTACTAACAAGTTACACAAGAAATTACTAACACAATAACAGAACAATTTATAAAGTAAAATATATAGGTGTGTAAAGTTGTCAAATGAAGCTAAAACTTGAACACAAAGAAATTCCAAGTGCTAAAAGATATTATTTAAAAACAAAATAGATTAAATAAATTCACATAAGAAGCCAGTAGGAAAGTAGCACTAAAGAAAAATAATAAGGTTTGAAAAATGAAATTGAATAATGAGTAAAGATGAAAAATTAGAAATTTTCAAGTTCAAGATGTAGTTTTTCTTAAACAAAAGCAAACAAAAAACATGGGAACGGGGAAAAAAACAAAAAAACAAAATTACATTAAGACTGCCAAAACTCAATCTTCAACTTCTGCCCATGTAAGAGCAAAAGAAATTTTAATTACCCTCTAACCTTAACCAAATACAAAACTAGACAAAATAAGTAAAGCTGCAATTTTCAGACATTGGACAGTGAATAGAAAAGGAAGGGCATCCCTGAAGAGAAAAGGAAACAAATCAAGTGAGTCTTATGAATACCCCAATTCACTATCTAGAGAAAGTTTCCATAACACAGCTGCTGCTGCTGCTGCTAAGTCGCTTCAGTCGTGTCCGACTCTGTGCGACCCCACAGATGGCAGCCCATTGGGCTCCGCCATCCCTGGGATTCTCCAGGCAAGAACACTGGAGTGGGTCGCCATTTCCTTCTCCAATGCAGGAAAGTGAAAAGTGAAAGTGAAGTCGCTCAGTCATGTCTGACTCAGCGACCCCATGGACTGCAGCCTACCAGGCTCCTCCGTCCATGGGATTTTCCAGGCAAGAGTACTGGAGTGGGGTGCCATTGCCTTCTCCGCCATAACACAGCAGTAAGGGGGAATTTAACAGACCGGCTGTCTTGCTTAGCTGAAGAGTTCAAAATGCTGGGAGGCAAAGTTGGCTAGAATATGTGCTGCAAAGTACCAGAGCTGAGGAAAATAGGACTAGTAGCAAAACACAAAAGAGTCAATAGAAACTGGCCCAGAAATGATGAAGATGATAGAAATTGTAGACAAGGGCATTAAACAAGAATATATAAGAAAATGTAAGCATGATAAGGAGAGAAGTAGAAGATATATAAAAGACCCATGTCTAACTTCTAAAGATAAAAACTGCAATTTTTGAAAAAAAAAAAAAAAAAACTGAATGACATTAGCAACAGATTTGACGCTGTGGAAAGAAAAATTAACTGAACGATTTGGCAATAGAAACTATGCAAAATAAATGTAAAAAGAAAAAGGCTGAAAAAAATCAACATGATGTCAATGAGCTGCTGACATTAAGACATTAAATAAATATGTAAATTGAGTCTCAGATGGAGATGAGGGACTTGAAGAAATGGTGTTCAGAATTCTAAGTTTGTTGAAAGCTGCACAACCACAGATTCAAGAAGCTAAACAAATTCTAAGAAAAATCATGAGGAAAATGACATCAAATCACACCATTAAAAAATCGGTGGAAAGCAGTGAATAGAAAGGAAAACTTTAAAAGCAGCCGGGGGGGCGGGGGGGTGGGGTGGAAAAAGTTAGTTACAGAAGAATAAATATAAAAATAGCATCTTTCATGACAGAAAACCAAAAATTCAATTCACAATGGTGGAATATCTTCAAATCATTGGAAGAAGAAGGAGAGGACAAAGAGGGAGAAAAGCTAGAACACTGTACCCAGAAAAGATTGTCATTATAAAGCAAACACACAAGTTCAACTATGCAAAATCTGAGATAATTCATTACTAGTAGGCCAACACCACAAGGAACTTTTTTTTTTTTAATTTTATTTTTACTTTGTTTTACTTTACAATATCGTATTGGTTTTGCCATACATTGACATGAATCCACCACAGGTGTATACGAATTCCAATCCTGAATCCCCCTCCCAACTCCACCCCATATCCTCTCTCTGGATCATCCCTGTGCACCAGCCCCAAGCATCCTGTATCCTGTATCGGACATAGGCTGGTGCTTCGTTCTTACATGATAGTATACATGTTTCAATGCCATTCTCCCCAGGAACTTTAAAGGAGATCATAACTGAGAGTTAAAACAGTTGGAAATATGGCTCTACACAAATGTACGAGGAATGCAAGAAATGGTAAATATGTGTGGGAAAAATAAAATGTGGGAAAATATCAAAATAAGACATTCTTCCTATTAATGAGAAGTGTTCAAAGCAAAATAATAGCATGCATTATGGCTTTGTAAATAGGAAAGAACATGAGGTATAAAAATACTAGTATGGCCGGGGAGTGGAGAAATGGAATTATTGAATTCTAAGCTTATTAAGATATTAAGAAGAGACTGCAAGAATACACAGAAGAACTGCACAAAAAAGATCTTCACGACCCGGATAATCACGATGGTGTGATCACTCATCTAGAGCCAGACATCCTGAAATGTGAAGTCAAGTGGGCCTTAGAAAGCATCACTACGAACAAAGCTAGTGGAGGTGATAGAATTCCAGTTGAGCTGTTTCAAACCCTGAAAGATGATGCTGTGAAAGTGCTGAACTCAATATGCCAGCAAATTTGGAAAACTCAGCAGTGGCCACAGGACTGGAAAAGGTCAGTTTTCATTCCAATCCCAAAGAAAGGCAATGTCGAAGAATGCTCAAACTACTGCACAATTGCACTCATCTCACATGCTAGTAAGGTAATGCTCAAAATTCTCCAAGCCAGGCTTCAGCAATACGTGAACCATGAACATCCTGATGTTCAAGCTGGTTTTAGAAAAGGCAGAGGAACCAGAGATCAAGTTGCCACCATCCGCTGGATCATGGAAAAAGCAAGAGAGTTCCAGAAAAACATCTATTTCTGCTTTATTGACTATGCCAAAGCCTTTGACTGTGTGGATCACAATAAACTGTGGAAAATTCTGAGAGAGATGGGAATACCAGACCACCTGACCTGCCTCTTGAGAAATCTGTATGCAGGTCAGGAAGCAACAGTTAGAACTGGACATGGAACAACAGACTGGTTCCAAATAGGAAAAGGAGTACGTCAAGGCTGTATATTGTCA
>SJYT01065240.1:18031-36622 GCA_006410635.1 Cephalophus harveyi | reverse complement strand
CAGACCACCTGACCTGCCTCTTGAGAAATCTGTATGCAGGTCAGGAAGCAACAGTTAGAACTGGACATGGAACAACAGACTGGTTCCAAATAGGAAAAGGAGTACGTCAAGGCTGTACATTGTCACCCTGCTTATTTAACTTATATGCAGAGTACATCATGAGAAACACTGGGCTGAATGAAGTACAAGCTGGAATCAAGATTTCCAGGAGAAATATCAATAACTTCAATTATGCCAATGACACCACCCTTATGGCAGAAAGCAGAGAAGAACTAAAAAGCCTCTTGATGAAAGTGAAAGAGGAGAGTGAAAATGTTGGCTTAAAGCTCAACATTCAGAAAACTAAGATCATGGCATCTGGTCCCATCACTTCATGGCAAATAGATGATGAAAGAGTGGAAACAGTGGCAGACTTTATTTTAGGGGGCTCCAAAATCAATGCAGATGGTTACTGCAGCCATGAAATTAAAAGACACTAGCTCCTTGGAAGAAAAGCTATGACCAACCTAGAGAGCATATTAAAAAGCAGAGACATTACTTTGCCAACAATGGTCCATCTAGTCAAGGCTATGGTTTTTCCAGTGGTCATGTATGGATGTGAGAGTTGGACTGTGAAGAAAGCTGAGCACCAAAGAATTGATGCTTTTGAACTGTGGTTTTGGAGAAGACTCTTGAGAGTCCCTTGGACTGCAAGGAGATCCAACCAGTCCATCCTAAAGGAAATCAGTCATAGATATTCATCAGAAGGACTGATGTTGAAGTTGAAACTCCAATACTTTGGCCACCTGATGTGAAAAACTGATTTATTGGACAAGACCCTGATGTTGGGAAAGTTTTAAGGTGGGAGGAGAAGGGGACGACAGAAGATGAGATGGTTGGATGGCATCATCAACTGAATGGACATGAGTTTGAGTAAACTCCAGGAGCTGGTGATGGACAGGGAGGCCTGGTGTGCTGCAGTCCATGAGGTCGCAAAGAGTCGGACACAACTGAGCGACTGGACCGAACTAAACTAAAGATAACCTCTAAAGATTTAGGTCATTCATCCTTCCTCCACATGGAAGTCTTTCAAGAAGGAGCAAATCATAATCTAAGAACATGATAACCACTCTTCATTCTTGTGTGGAACTGGGATCAGGATGTGAGGTGTACCTGGAAGACTCAGCTCCCTTTCCCTGAAGGAAGACACACTGCCTCTGTTTCTCATCAAGCTGTCGTTGTTGTTCAGTCACTCAGTCATGTCTGACTCTTGGCGACCCCACGGACTGCAGCATACCAGGCTTCCCTGTCCTTCACTATCTCCCAGAGTTTCCTCACACTCATGTCTGTTGAGTCAGTGATGCCATCCAACCATCTCACCCCTTGTCATAGCCATTTCCTTTTGTCCTCAAACTTTCCCAGCATCAAGGTCTTTTCCAAAGAATCGGCTCTTTGAATCAGGTGGTCAAAGTATTGGATCTTCAGCTTCAGCATTTGTCCTTCCAGTGCATATTCAGGGTTGATTTCCTTAAGGATGGACTGGTTGGATCTTCTTGCAGTCCAAGGGATTCTCAAGAGTCTTCTCCAGTATCACAGTTCGAAAGTATCAATTCTTCAACACTCAGCCTTCTTTATGGCTCACCATGAGCTCATCTCATCATAAGGGCAGGAACCTCATTCGTGAGTGCCTCATGACCTATAGCCTTCCAACATCCCCCTTCCCTCATTCTGTCACCTTGGGGATTGGAATTTTAACAAACAATTTTCCTGAGAATCATTCAGTCCAGAGTAACAGCAAGGTAGAGTGTGTGATTCTGAAATGAGTCAGCTTATTCTGAATGAATACGTTTATCCAGGACATTAGTCATCTGCGATACATTTGTATCTTCACCAGAGCTGATATGAAGGAAGTGACAGGAGGTTTTCAGAAATAGCTGAGCTGAGTGTCCCTGTCCCAGTGACCGGCGTGAGCCTGTGGCTGAGGGTCTGTGGAAGCAGTGCCCTGGCCCCTTCACCCTCCGCCCTCCACTGCCAGCAGTGAGCTTGCCTTTGCCCCTTGGGAACAGCCATGCTCTGTCACGCCCAACTCTCTGTACACGTGATTCTCTGGGCAAGAGAGTGGGCAGCCACCGGAGTGGGCAGCCATGCCCTCCTCCAGGAGATCTTGTTGACCCAGGGATAGAACCCGTGCCTCCCACAGCTCCTGCATTGCAGGCAGATTCTTTACTGCTGAGCAAATGGGGAAGCCCGGCTCTGCCCCCTACACCACTCCATGGACATCTTATCTGGGTGTCTCCTGGCTGACATTACTTCCTCCTTATTTCTTCTCCCACAGGAAAGTTATGACCAGCCTAGAGAGCATATTAAAAAGCAGAGACATTACTTTGCCCACAATGGTCCATCTAGTCAAGGCTATGGTTTTTCCAGTGGTCATGTATGGATGTGAGAGTTGGATTATAAAGAAAGCTGAGCACCGAAGAATTGATGCTTTTGAACTGTGGTGTTGGAGAAGACTCTTGAGAGTGCCTTGGACTGCAAGGAGATCCAACCAGTCCATCCTAAAGGAGATCAGTCGTGGGTGTTCATTGGAAGGATTGATGTTGAAGCTGAAACTCCAACACTTTGGCCACCAGATGTGAAGAGCTGACTCATCTGAAAAGACCCTGATGCTGGGAAAGATTGAGGGCAGGAGGAGAAGGGGACGACAGAGGAGGGGATGGTTGGATGGCATCACCAACTCGATGGACATGGGTTTGGGTGGACTCTGGGAGTTGGTGATGGACAGGGAGGCCTGGCGTGCTGTGGTTCATAGGGTCACAAAGAGTCGGACATGACTGAGCGACTGAACTGAACCTTTCTCCCACTCAGCTTTCCAGCCAGTCACGCTGTAGAGTCTTTGAACCCTGCTACCAGCGTCACTGGGCCACCGGATCCCATTCCACTTTCCAAGGTCCAGAGCTATAAACATTTCCCACTAACAGCCCCACTTACGCATTCAGGAGCATGGCTCACTGGCTTGCTCAAACGCCTACTCTTTGTTATCCCCATTTGCCCTCTCCCACAAGATGTAAGACACAGATTAAATCTGTTTTGTAACTAATAAACTTCAGATGGGGTTCCCCTTTAATCACTGTCAGGAAGAAGCCAAACATTTTGCCCCAGAGCACCATTCATTTCATAATTTATTCAAAGATTAGGGGCAACTTAGCACTAACATTTTGATAACTTAGTAGGGAAATTAACAGTTGCCATCTATTCATCACTCCTTTTTCCATCTAAAAGTGGAAATTTCCTCCATATTAACAAACAAAGATGGCACAGCCATGAGCACTTCATCCAGCCCTCCAATGTGAATTCTGAGCCAGGAGGGCGTCCAGGAAGAACAGTGCCCGCTCTCTGGCAGCTTCCACTCCCCATGGGGAGTACTGAGGAGCTGGTGCGTGGAGGGGGTGTGAAAAACATAGGATGGGCCCCAGGTAGCTGAAGTGCTCATGAAAGGAATGGTTTCAGTGAGCGCAGACGCTGCACCTTCGCATACACAGAAAAGCTCCAAATTCCTTAACCCTGGATATCTACTTTTCTTTAATTAACAATAATCTTTCGATTACCTGCCCTTTGTTGTAAAACTTGTATATAACGTGACTCCTCCCCTCGAATCCTTGGAACAGTTCTCTCCGGTTACTTGAGATGCTGCCTCCCAGGTTTGAAGCCCGAAAAGAAGTTAGTCAAAGTGCTAGTCACTCAGTCATAGCCGACTCATTGCGACCCAAGGACTGTGGCCCACCAGGCTCCTTTGTTCATGGAATTCTGTAGGCAAGAATCCTGGAGTGGGGAGCCAGCCATTCCCTTCTCCAGGGAATCTTCCCAACCCAGGGATCAAACCCCGGTCCTTGATTGGCAGGCAGATTCTTTATCATCTAAGCCACCGTTCTTTACCATCTGAGCCGCTCCCACCAAGTAAAATATAACTCTCAACTTCCAGGTTGTGACTATTATTTTTTCAGTTGATACTTCATTACAAAAGGAGTCACATATGGCCCATTTCTCCACTCCATTTCTCTCTGTAATGTGCAAGTTCTTAAGGCTAAATTGTGGATTCCACTTTCCCTGAAGTGTGTACTTGTACCTCTCTTCAAACTCGGTGGTTTAGAACAATGCACTGCAGTATTAGTTGACCCACAGTAAAAGTTCAAATATCATTTCATTTCTCTTTATTGTTGCTCACATTATGAATGCTTCACATCCATGGGTATAATTTTTGTTTCTGGTTATTTGCTACCTGTGTTTTTCTCTTTAGTCTTCCTTCAAAAATTACAGAAAACAGTAAAACCAGAGCTCATCAGTTTGCATTGTTCACAGTCACATTAACATTGGAGTGCTATACTCTTCTACTAGCCTAACAGTGTCTGATACAAAAGTTACCTCTTTATTCCCGTGCTTTTCCTACAATTTTCCACACTGGTAATTCTGACTGACTCACTGCATCATTTTATAAGACCTTCAGAGTTCTTCTGTTTCACTTGCACCCTTTCTCTGTCTCCCAATTCAACGTAACCTAAAAACCAACTAATACATAACTAAGTGAAATATTTTTGTCACTCTCTTAAAAGGTTTTTTTCCTCAAGTCTGCTATTGGTAGTAATTACAGACTCTCTTTCCTAGATGAATGCATGTAATATAGCTTTAAGAAGTTAATTCAAAATGTGCATTTGGTTTGATAAACTCTCCTTGCTTTTTTCACAAAGTTGTTTGCTGAAATCACAGCAATCTGAACTGCGCAACTGAACACTGTGTGCCTGTTCCAGGGCACTCTCTGTGGATGATGTAAGCTGGTACAAAGGGCACACTACCCCGTGTGCTAGGAGACCCTGTTAGAACAGGTGAGGGCGCTCCTGAGAAGGCCTGAGTCACGTAACTGTTAAACACAAGCCACTTAAAACTTCCCAGGAGGAGAAGAATAACCCAAGGATGCTGAAGAATTATGATCGAGGTTGAGCATCTTCACGTGTCACTAGGGAACACACATCACAGCAACAGAGACCCATTTCTCATGTATCAGACTGCTAAGAATTAAAACCAAATACAACTCTGAATTCTCTTAGCAAATATGAACACACACCACTGGCCAGAATGCAAATCAGCACAACCCCCTTTTCAGATTTGTCTCCTAATGGAAATAAAAACACAGAGGGAACCTCATTAAATGCAAAGGTTTTTGCACAGCAAAAGAAGCCATAAAAAAATGAAAAGACAACATCCAGAATGGAAGAAGACATTTGCAAATGATATGATTGACAAGGGATTAGTCTCCAAAATACATGAATAGCTCATACAACTCAATGTCAAAAAACAAAACAAACAAACAGAAGCAACCTGATCATAGGTTGGGTCAGTCTGAGGCATGGGGATATTTAATGACCTGTCATCAATATACAGAAGACTCTTGACATTGAGCCTTCTGCTCTATGTGATCTCGTGCCATAGCAATGGGAGATAATGGTCACTAATCAGGACTAAATTCATACAGTGAGATAGTAATAGAGAGATGTCGCCATGTTTAACAGTAGATTGTAACCTTCTGAACTGATCTTTGCTGCCATCTGACAATAGGGAAATATTAATTTAGAACATTGTTCTATAATTACCTTGAGATAATTAGAACACCTCTGAATTACTTTGCTTTAGTTAAAGTAACTAAATCATTCCCTGGATATCTACTTTTCTTTAATTAACAATAATCTTTTGATTACCTGCTCTTTGTTGTAAAACTTGTATATAACCTGACTCCTCCCCTCGAATCCTTGGAACAGTTCTCTCCAGTTACTTGAGATGCTGCCTCCCAGGTTGGAAGCCTGAAAAACATTGACTAAGCATTTTAAAGGTATTCATTTGGTTTGCTTTCTTTTTCAGGCAAACATCACTTACTTGTGTGTAAGAAATCCTTTAGGACAGATGACGTTCTATTGTCAAAACATGAAGGATTTCATTCCATTCGAACAGCAGCTGGCATTTTGTTTATCTTGCCAAAGGACTCAGTTCACCAAGATAATTCTCAGATATGCTCAGTGCCAGAAACAAGCATCAAAGTCATCATCTGACCAGTGAATGAGTCCAGATCACCTGTTTCTCCACCTGAGTGGTTCATCCACTTGGAAAATAGCAAAGAAAAGAGGTCTTGGAATTGAGTAAAAGGTTAGTCAAAATTAAAATGTATTTAAGGGGAAATACTAAACTTTTCACATATAGACCTTAGAACACTAGAAAGAAGAATAATTATTTGCTGCTATTACTAGTTACTGAGCTAGGTATCCTAGTTGAAAGCACTTAAACTTTTTAAACATCCTAATTGCAAACTTTAAGTAGCAGAGACTTTAAACTTTAAACAGCATTCCACGTAAGCTGCAGTCAGTCATGACACACCACCCTTGAAGATTCGGTGCTGGGAGCGTTAGCTTAGCTCATTGAGTTCTACTCCTCTTTTATTTTGGTTTTGAATGTCCTTCAGAAACCATGGAAAGAAATCACAGGGACTTCTTCTTGAATTTGTGTGCTTATTCATAATCCCCAAAGACAGCCCCCAAAGCAATTTCCAAATGAGTTCTGGGGTTGTTAGCTGTGCATGCTGTGGCCATGGATGGATATAGATTTCTAAGTGACAGAGTTAGTCACTCAGTCATGTCCGACTCTTTGTGACCCCAGGGACTGTAGCCCGCCAAGCTCCTCTGTCCATGGGATTCTCCATGCAGGAATACTGGAGTGGGATACCATTTCCTTCTCCAGGGGATCTTCCCTACCCAGGGATTGAACCCAGGTCTCCAGCATTGACGGGCAGATTCTTTACCACCTGAGCCACCAGGGAAAATCCAGAGTCTAGGTGGCTTAACTAAAGAAGAATTGTCAATGTTCTTAAAAGTAAGAAAAGAAAAGGATCACGGAAACAGGGAATTAGACCAGCTTGTTGAATAGGATAGTGTCCTGGGCTGAATGTTCACGTCCACCCAGAACCTCAGAATACGACCATATTTAGAAGTAGGGCCTTTTCAGATGTAATCAGTTAAGGACCTCAGGAGGAAACCATCCTCCATTCAGGGTGGCCCGAAATTCACTGACAAGAGCAGGAAAGGACACAGAGGGACAAGCAGAGGAAGAGAAGCCATGTGAGCATGGAGGCAGAGATGGAATTTCACAATCACAAGCCAAGAGATGAAGATAACAGAAGCTGGAGAGGCAGCAGGAACCCTCTGAAACCCTCAGAAGGCATACAGCCCTGCCACCTCCTGGACTGTGCACTTTTGACCTCCAAAAGAGTGAAGGAATAAATTTTCTGTTTTTCTAGCCATCAGATTTATGGTAATTTGTTTTTGTAGTCCTGGGAAACTAATGCAGCTGAAAAACATCTCAATGAAATTTCAAACCCAAGGCTAAGGAACTGTGATGTTGGAGAAGACTCTTGAGAGCCCCTTAGACTGCAGGGAGATCAAACCAGTCAATCCTAAAGGAAATGAATCCTGAATATTCATTGGAAGCTGAAGCTCCAATATTTTGAGGACACAATACTGTAAAACAATTATTTGTTGATTAAAAATAAATAAATTTTAAAAAGGCAAAAAAAGGGTAAAAAGCCTCTCTAAGAACAACTCCGAGATACTTTGATGAGTGTAAAATGAATCAAGGTGAACCTAGATCATTCCTAGAAAACGTAACATAATTGAGGAGCAGAAAGGGCACTAAAAAGCCCGAAAGAGAGAGGGCCATCAGTCTTTTTAAAGAATCAAACCAAGAAAACAATATCCTGTTTTGCTGAATTTTCTTACCATTTTCCACTTCAGTTACCTCTGTGTGACATTTACTGTATCCTTTATAAAAGTCAGCCCAAAGAACGGTGGCATGTTTACAGCAGAAAACAATCTTCTCAAGTGAATTCAGTATTTGAGTCAGAGCAACAACATATCTTTGCATTTCAGTACCTGAAATGTTTGTTTTGCTGCTCTATAAATATTGTTGTAATCTTGAGAAACTTTCAGTTTACCTGAGGGCTGTTGCAGTGGGTTCTCAACACCGTCTGACAATGTGTGATAAATCTTTAGAGCTTTTTCTGCACAGATCAGTGACTTTCTCTCACCTTCTGCAAGATATGGAACTTGAGAAAAGCTTTTATTGAGTAGTCAGAATTACCATTTACTTGGCAGTACAGTGATCCCATTACAGGGAGTCTCCATACTCCCTGTTAAAGACAATTGGTTATGAACGTGGGTATCACTGAATGAGAGCAGCCCCAGCTTCCTGATTTATAACCAGGAAAGGGGGAGATGTGCATTCTGGAGTCCTACAACTGCTGGTGTAATTAAAGCTGTTGTTGTCGTTTAGTTGCTAAGTCTTGTTCGACTCTTTGTGACCCCATGGACTTAAAGGCTCCCATGTCCACAGGATTTCTCAGGCAAGAATACTGGAACGGGTTGCCATTTCCTTCTCCAGGGGATCTTCCTGACCCAGGGATTGAACCTGAGTCTTCTGCATTAGCACTGAGCCACCTGGGAAGACCCAATTAGAGCTGTTATCTTCCCCACCCCCAACCCTCACCAAAAAAAACTGAAGTCAGACAGAAAACTCCACTGCAGGGAATGTTCCTGTCTGCAGAAATGGAGGAGACGAGCTTATTCACTTGGTGGTATTTCATCTGCCCCCCAAGCGTCTCCTACATCATCTTTCTCTCTGGTTTTTCCTTCAGGGCAGATAAAATAGATTTACCACCTGTGAATCCTAGCTCCATTCTCAAGCTGTTCTAAGCATTTTCTGAAACATGGTAACCAAAAACGACCTTCCCAACACTGAGCTCTAAGATGTGGCATCCCTGCTCAGTCCTTCTCTTGGCAGGACAGAGCCCCCAGCCTCAGCCTGCTCTCCAGGCCCTTTTCCATAGAAATGTCTCTTTCCAGTGAACGGAAAAGTCCAGCCAGCCATAGCCCACTCCAAACACTTAATCATTTGGAAAACAACATTTGAATGTTTAGGACTATGTGGACAGGAACTAAAGACACAGAACACTTTCATGGGTGTGTGTTTCAGTGTCTCACCATTTTCATTCAGTTCAAAATCGGAAGACCCACATGGAAGCAAAGTCAAAGAATTTGTCGAGAAGAGATAAAATTTTAGAAGCTCTAGTGTTTAGGAGAAGTAATATAAAAAGCATGCTTTTTGGACAAGGAAATAGCTTAAAAGTTCAGTTAACAACTGTTGTTTTTAATCAGCAAGGAGCCCCAAATTGAGAAGAAGGAGGGAAAAGTGAATACATCACATGAACATGATCCTGGTCAGAAGCAAAGTGTCCTCTCGGCTGATGTCAGACGTGGCTGCGAGTGTTAATTGCAGATGGAAATATAACTTAATAACTAAGGTAGCCTCTAAACATGGCTCCCATGGCAACACAGTCATGCCTGGCAACCAGCTTCACTTCCTTAGTGATAAATGAATCAACTGCTTTATTTTTCATGGTGCAGCAGTTCAGTGGAGGAAGTCACATTGTCTTTAGGAGCACACGATTAGATGGGTGTGGGGTCATCAAGCAGTAGGAGCGTGTGTGCATCCAAAGTCACTTCAGTTGTGTTCGACTCTTTGCAATCCCGTGGACTGCAGCTCTCTAGTCTCGTCAGTCCATGGAATTCTAGAGGCAAGAACACTGGAGTGGGTTGACATGCCCTCCTCCAGGGGATCTCCCCAACCCAAGAATTGAACCCAGGGCTCTTATGTCTCCAGCAATGGCAGGCGGGTTCTTTATCACTAGTTCCCCCTCGGAAGCCCAGGAAGGAGGTGGTCCTTCCTAAGACAGTCACTTCACTGTCTAGACAGCAAGCCATCTAGTACATTTCTACCACTGACATTGACAGGAAGTCCAAGTCAATCAATGCACGTACATTTTTAATTCTCATTCTCTAAGGCATATGTTAAATGTCTAATTAATATTTGCAATGTCTCATGCTTAAGTAAAGAAATGAAAAGAAAAATAGGTTCAATGCAGACTTCTTTGAGGAAAGACACTTCTTTTTCTCTAAGACCATCTCAGAGTCGGTTCAAAGTTTCCCTTTACCTAACGTAAAGTTGAACGTTTTTGTTCTGTTTGGAGCAAAGAAACATCTTATTTAATCTCTTCTCTGTGGATGATATTTACCTAGAGTAGCTTTGTTCCTTTTGATATTACTTATGTGCACAAAATTACTTTGAGATTCTTGAAGATTTTTAAGAGTGAAAAGGAGTCCCCAGGCCATCCGGTTGGCTGGTTAGATTATCACCGAATTTCACAGTGTGTGGTTTCTTGCTGTTGGACCCAGGCATGGTGACAGTACATCTGGCCAGATCCCACCTTCAAATGTTTTCTGGCATCGATGCTATAAGTTGTTCCCCTTGTGTACTGGAATATGAAATTGCTACAGATACGCCAGTCTTCACCCTGCAATCCTCCCACCTCCATGTCAATTGCAGGACTAATTCAGGGGACCATTCTTTCTCAGATCTTGCTTTTCTCCAGTATCAGATTCCTATAACCAGTGAACCAGAGCTCTGCCTTTTAAGCTAAGCTAGTTTGTCAGAACAGTTCTTTCATAGCTAATTTCTTCTTGTTTTTAGGTTCCCTCTATTCTAAGTCAGAAAATGAAAAGAACCACATGTACCTACCACTGTAAAAGAGACTTTCAGCACTTTGATTCATCATCAGTAATCACCCACCATCAACTCTAGGGTTATGTGACCACAGCACTTCATTGAGTTCTCAGCTCCACACCACTGACCTAAGATAACAGCTTATGGACGCCTATCGGTTGCCTCACTGGACACTGGGATGCTAATATGAATAGTTAACATTTATTAACATTACTCAGTAGCAAGTCATTTATAGATAGACTTACATAAGCCTCCTGGAAGCTTAAAGGATATGTTTTATTATTAACCCCCTTATTCAGATCGCAAAACTCAAGAAACAGGCTTAGAGTGGCTTATAATTCTCCAAACGACACAAACCTTGCTTTGAATTTAGCCTCTCAAATATCTAAGCTCTTAACCATAGATTATACTGCTGCTAAAATCAGAATCAGAATCCATATGTTAAGATTTTTCTTCCATGGAGAGATTCATACCATCTAGAAGAGAGAAAATTAAATAACAAAAGCTGAAAAACGTTATTATAAAGTTTCTTGTACTCATTTATTATAAAGTTTCTTGAAAATGTGTGAACAAATGAAGACCTTAAAACAGCAAATTAAAATGTTACTGAGGGATGGCAAAGAGTATAACTGGTTCAGTCTGGAGACAGGGGATGCCTATGACCAGCTGATACGGGAACCAGGTCCTGACTGTGGGAAGGGGTTTCCTTCAGGAAAGAAATGGGGGGTTTTCAGGGGAGGGGAAGAGGAGCACAGAGTGGGGGGTCTGTCCTGAGCACTAGGCTATGGTAGTGAAAGGTCTCAAATTGTTGTTCTTTAGTCACTGAGTCGTGATCCGCTCTTTGCGACCCCATGCAGTCCATGCGTGCAGGGACACGTAGGCTTCCCTGTCTATCACCAGTTCCCAGAGCCTACTCAAACTCATGTCCATCGAGTTGATGATGCCATCCAACCATCTCATCCTCTGTCGTCCCCTTCTCCTCCTGCCTTCAATCTTTCCCAGCATCAGGGTCTTTTCCAATGAGTCGGCTCTTTGCATCAGGGGGCCAAAGTATTGGAGCTTCAGCATCAGTCCTTCCAATGAATATTCAGGACTGATTTCCTTTAGGATGGACTGGTTGGATCTCTTTGCTGTCAAAGGGACTCTCAAGAGTCTTCTCCAGCACATTTCGAAAGCATTAAGTCTTCAGTGCTCAGCCTTCTTTATGGTCCAACTCTCACATCCGTACAATACTACTGGAAAAACCATAGCTTTTACTATACAGAAATTTGTCAGCAAGGTAACGTCTCTGCTTTTTAATACGCTGTCCAAGTTTGTCATAGCTTTTCTTCAAAGGAGCTACTGTCTTTTAATTTCAGAATAAGAGCAGAATGCACATTTAAACTCTTTTAAATGCTTTTAATTATGATGGTGAATTGCCCACCACTTACAAGGGTCAGTGTTCGAGAGGTTGCTGCTAATATAGTAATTATTATTCCTATTTTTAACTTACATGGTGGAAAATAACTAGTGTCCAAAAGTTTAAGGCAACTAACATTAAGTTCACTTCAGTTCAGTCGCTCCGTAGTGTCTGACTCTTTGCCACCCCATGAACTGCAGCATGCCAGGCCTCCCTGTCCATCACCAACTCCCAGAATCCACCCAAACCCATGTCCATTGAGCTGGTGGTGCCATCCAACCATTTCATCCTCTGTCGTCCCCTTCTCCTCCTGCCCTCAATCCTTCCCAGCATCAGGGTCTTTTCCAATGAGTTGGCTCTTCACATGGTGGCCAAAGTATTGAAGTTTCAGCTTCAACATCAGTCCTTCCAATGAACACACAGGAATGATCTTTAGGATGGACTGGTTGGATCTCCTTGCAGTCCAAGGGACTCTCAAGAGTCTTCTCCAACACCACACTTCAAAAGCATCAATTCTTCGGTGCTCAGCCTTCTTTATAGTCCAACTCTCACATCTTAACATTAGACATCTCACAACTAACATTAAACATCTGGGCATTTCAAAAGAAGCACTGGCTGCATGGGTTGCTATGACTCAGTCTAGTTAACAACATGTGGAGAAAAAAATGTTCCATCCCAAGAAGGGAGTATGTCCCTACAGCGCCACTGGAGTCCCGGCTACTTAACCTCATCACAGAGAGGAGGAAAGCCGCCCTTTTCAGTTCACTTGGGTTTTTCTCTTACTCATTTCATTACTCAGCTATTCTTTCAAATAAAAGATCCTGGTGATAATATTCTCAATTCATCGTCAGTGCAGCCACTGAGGGGACTTCTTTTTTTAGCTAGAGTTTCTGAGCAGAAATTTGATTTGCTTTTTCTTCATAGCAAAGTGGGACACAAACACGCCATGGCCAGTGAGAGAAGCAGAATTAATGACTTCATGGTCCTGGTCCAGCATCATCTGTTCCTCACTATGAACCTTCTTCCTTTAAATGAAACTGATGGGAAATGGATGGTGTCAGTGTGGGGGGATAGATGTGCCTCAGAATTAAGGACTGCTTCAGATTGCATGGCATCCCAGAGGGTCTGAGTTGGTGCTTGCTTCAACTCTGCAACCCTGAGGACTGTAGCATGCCAGGCTCCCTTTTCCTTCACTAGCTACCAGAGTTTGCTCAAACTCATGTCCATTGTGTCAGTGATGCCATCCAACTATCTCATCCTCTCTCCTCCCCTTCTCCTCCTGCCTTCAGTCTTTCCCAGCATCAGGGTCTTTTTCCAATGAGTCAGCTCTTTGCATCAGATGGCAAAGTACTGGCACTTCAGCTTCAGCATCAGTCCTTCCAATGAACATTCAGGGTTGATTTCCTTTAGGATTAACTTGACTATAAAGACTTATAAAAACTTCATTTGTCAGTGTTTGGTGGATTTTCTCATTGCAAATAAGGAAATATGGACCTGTACTTAGCCAACAGAATTAAATACATAAACATAATTTCTAAGATAGAATCAAAATAAACTCACACCATCTACCTTCCTTTTAGCCAACTTACATTTTCCTTTCAGGTTGAAATTGTACCGTGGCAAGGTAAATGACAAGACACATTGACCAAAAGCATTTTCCCTTTTGAAATAAGGAAATACACATATTCATGTAGCCATAACCACAGTGATGAAATGCTAGAGCAATTTCAGAGAGAACATCCAATCACAAGCAGAATAAAGCCTCTGTTTGGGTTTTGATGATAGTGTTTCCATCTGTCTGGCTGAGGACACAGAAGAGCAGGACCATTCCAACCTGCAGCAGAAGCAGTGAGACACCCTCCTCCTTTGCAATTCTCAAGATAAGGAAAGAGATTTAACAGTGTGTTTCTGTACACTTAAAAATATTATGTGTGCCAAAACTATGAGTTATTGTATTTATAGGGTATCTGAGATATACTAGACTTTTTATGGCTGACGCCTCAATATTGGATTAATGCATGTAGTTTGTGAGTTTTTACACATAGTACTGTAGGCAGATTGTAAACTTTTGACAGGTCAGTGAACTTTTAATCTGCTATCCTAACAGGGACACATTTGAGAGTGACAAGGAGTCAGCTTTCCAATTTCCCATACAACAGAGGTCAGAAGGGTTCTGTCCCCAAACCAGGCTGTGAAGGCAGCCCCCTTCAGAGACTTTCTTTCTTAAACTCAAGTCAACCTACCATCAGCTGGAGGCACAGGTGACTTTTCTTATAATTCTCAAATTCTTCTTAGGAAACACTGAGGCTGAGGCCTCAATAACTACATCTTGTAACGATTAATTTGAGAGACAAAAATAATTCACTTAAAAATAACTTAAAAGTCAAACTGATAAAAATGTGAATGATTTACACAAAATAGGCTGAACCCCAGGGTTACACTAGAGAACTCATGGGCTCTGGAGGTCCAGGTACATGGGTGCTGCCCTCTTAACCATGAACTCTAGATCCTCAGTTAAAAAAAAGACAAGGTATTTTCTTCTTCAATTAGAATTTCTAGTGGATCTTACTTTGTAACAGGTTCCATCACTAAATAGTCAGATCACTGTTTAATTTTTTATTGTAAAGTGACATAAAATGAACTCAGCTGACTTAAAATGAAAAATAAATATACTGGATCAAGACACTACATGCTTGCTTTGCTCCAGAGTTACAGTGAGGACTTCCTGGCTGGGTTTCCTCTCTGCCCATCTGCTCCTTAATTTTATCCCACTTATCAAGGCAAATATAAATAAAATAAATATTACATGAAGTACACAGACTCCAGGTGGTGGTTAACTTGTGTTGGTCAGAGAATTTCTTTTTTATGCTGAAGTGCATGTATCTTTAAAATCTTGATGAGTGCTATAATTTAATATTAATGACTTTTTAAAACTTCATTTGCATAAGTGCTTGAATCTGATAAACATTTTATTTACAGAGACCTCTCTAAGCACTGTTAAAGGCTTTCAAACAAAGAACTCAAGGCAGATGAAGTAAAACAAAGCAGATTTCAGATTCACTGAAATGCAACTACGCGTTCCAAAGACTTGATAAAAGCCTGGCTATCTTACTTTGTAACAGGTTCCATCATTAAATAGTCAGATCACTGTTTAATTTTTTATTGTAAAGTGACATAAAATGAACTCAGCTGACTTAAAATGAAAAATAAATATACTGGATCAAGACACTACATGCTTGCTTTGCTCCAGAGTTACAATGATGACTTCCTGGCTGGGTTTCCTCTCTGCCCATCTGCTCCTTAATTTTATCCCACTTATCAAGGCAAATATAAATAAAATAAATATTACATGAAGTACACAGACTCCAGGTGGTGGTTAACTTGTGTTGGTCAGAGAATTTCTTTTTTATGCTGAAGTGCATGTATCTTTAAAATCTTGATGAGTGCTATAATTTAATATTAATGACTTTTTAAAACTTCATTTGCATAAGTGCTTGAATCTGATAAACATTTTATTTACAGAGACCTCTCTAAGCACTGTTAAAGGCTTTCAAACAAAGAACTCAAGGCAGATGAAGTAAAACAAAGCAGATTTCAGATTCACTGAAATGCAACTACGCATTCCAAAGACTTGATAAAAGCCTGGCCAGTCACTCTTGTGTGATGCCAAACAACATCACATCTGGAGACATTTTGAAAGTAAATGTTTCATTTTCTACATGCAAAGTGTTACGCTTTGGCTTCAGATTTCTTCCTCATTTAGAAAATCTTTGGAACTTCCTTGGCAGTCCAGTGGTTAAGACTTTGAGTTCCACAGAAGAGATCACGGGTTCAGGCCCTGGTAAGGGAACTAAGATCCCACATGCGTGAGACTTAGCCAAAAGAAGGAAAAAATAAATGAATAAAAGAGAATATTTTTTTAAAAGCAAGAAAGAAACATCTTTCATCATGCATTAATTACAATCTAATATGACAAGAACAAGAAAAGAAGGTGTCGAGCCCAGGTCTTCAGGATGCGAGCACAAAGCCAGGACACAGGTGGTGGCAGTCATCTCCACGGGCCTTGAGTTTTTACAGAGATCTATGGAAAAGGAAATGGCAACCCACTCCAGTATTCTTGCCTGGAGAATCCCATGGACGGAGGAGCCTGGTGGGCTACAGTCCATGGGGTCGCAAAGAGTTGGACACGACTGAGCGACTTAACTAACTAACTAACTACAGAAAAGTGAATATGCTTTCATTTGCTGCCTTGTTTGCAAGGTGCTTGCATGCTAAATCGCTTCAATTGTGTCCAACTCTTTGTGACCCCATGGACTGTAACCCATCAGGCTCCTCTGTCCATGGGCTTCCCAGGCAAGAAGACTGGAATGGGTTGCCATTTCCTTCTCCAGGGGATCTTCTCAACCCAGGGATCAAACCCGGGTCTCTTATGTCTCCTGCATTGGCAGCTCGGTTCTTTACTACTAGCGCTACCAACATGGCGATACAAAATGTTTTGGAGCCATGTGATCATATTCATCCATGACATTGTGCAAAATTCTATTAGCTTATTGCAAAGATTTGCATATCGGATACTGGAATGGGTTGCCATTTCCTTCTCCAGGGGATCTTCTCAACCCAGGGATCAAACCCGGGTCTCTTATGTCTCCTGCATTGGCAGCTCGGTTCTTTACTACTAGCGCTACCAACATGGCGATACAAAATGTTTTGGAGCCATGTGATCATATTCATCCATGACATTGTGCAAAATTCTATTAGCTTATTGCAAAGATTTGCATATCGGAGTATTTAGTACTTATCTGTGGTATTTCACTTGAGATGCCCCTTGTATTTATTTTTAATATTTTCATAGATGCAAAATTGTCAGTGAACATATGAGCAGAGCAATGGAAGTTCTAATGGCACTCTAATTGTCTTGGTCTGTCTCAGAGTCCTGGGTATTATCAAACATAAAAACCAAAGACACCTTCTAGGACAAAATTTTGCACTTATAGTAAAAGCTCAGTTAAGCAGATCAAAGATAGTAAAGGAAGGTCTAGGTAAAAGAAAGACAAAGAGAGGAGGAAAAAAGGTCTCAGAAATTATGAGTCCATATCTGATACCATATCCTGAAACCAACATAAAAGAGGAAAAGAATAAAAAAAAAAACAAGTCTAGAGTTTGGAGGGTTCAATCTCTCAAAAAAAAAAAGAAAGAAAGAAATCAATTTTACTTAAAAAAAATCTGAAGAAAAATTCTCAACCAATTTTCATATAAAATTATCATAAGAAAAACAAATACAAAATAATTTCTCTAAGGACCATAAAAGCATGCCAGAAAGACCTTTTTTTCACAAAACAGTTGTACCACAAAGAAAAACACATAGCAGCCTCACAAGATCTCAATGCAAAAAAATTGAAATAGAATTTGTACACTCTGAACAAGCAGGTTCATTGAAGAAATACAAGAGTGGTTCAATATTAGAAGTTCACTAATAACATTCATCATATTAATAGAGGTAAGGGAAAGTCAAACCAGCAAGGAGAGCAAACAGTCAATACTAAAGGAAGTCAACCCTGAATACTCATTGGAAGGACTGATGCTGAAGCTCCAATACTTTGGCCACCTGATGCGAAGAGCCAAGTCATTGGAAAAGACCCTGACGCTGGGCAAGATTGAGGGCAGGAGGAGAAAGGGACCACAGAGGATGAGATGGTTGGATGGCATCACCAACTCAATGGACATGAGTTTGAGCAAATGCCGGGAGTTAGTGGAAGACAGGGAAGCCTGGTGTGCTGCAGTCCATGGGGTCACAGAATGGGGCATGACTTAGTGACTGAACAACAGCAAGGGAAAATCATATAATTTTCATAAATATATAAAAGATATTTGACAAAATCCATTGCTGTTCAGTTTTCATTTTCCCCTATGTTCAGACACTACTCCCTAACCACACCCTCCACCATGTTTTTCGATAGATGCAAGCTACAAAGCTCACAGCAATTTTCCCTTGTATGTGATCAGTTTATCTATTATTTCTCATACAGGCGAATAATGCAGTGAGTGTTCCATGCAGTATTCTGTGAGGTATAAACTCATGTTTCGAATGAGTATTTTTCCTCATGCCTATTTCTTTACTTCATTCTTTTTGGTTTTCAAAAAATAACCATTCCTATGGAAACAGTAATGGTGCCATTTTGCCCTAAGAGCAGTACATAAGATATATATATATATATATATATAAAGTCATTTAGTTTCATGCTTTTATTCCCAAAACATCTATAATTACATATCCAATATTATCATAATATCAAAAATTTGGAAAAAAATTAAAATTGAAATTAAGAATTTTCTTTAAATTATGTTCCAATATTTTTCAAAGTTCTATCACTGGTGAAATACAAAATTTGATCCTTATTTCATTTATTTGTTAATTGGCCCATTCAGCAAAAAATTTATTAAATACCTATGCTTTGGCAAAGATATAGAATTTATCACAGTACCTTTATCTTATGTTAGAAAATACAATGAGATTTTGACAAGAACTATTAAATTTGGAAAACTCAGCAGTGGCCACAGGA
>SJYT01065229.1:346713-366126 GCA_006410635.1 Cephalophus harveyi | reverse complement strand
TAACTTTTTTCTTTTTAAATTTTTTTAGATTTGTTTAAAGTATAGCTGTGTACAGTATTATTTGTTACTAGTGTACAACATAGTAATTTACAATTTTAAAAATTTCTACTCCATTTGTAGTTACTATAAAATATTGGCTATATTCTCTGTGTTGTGCAATGTCCTTGTAGCTTATTTATTTTATACATAATAGTTTGTACCCCTAATCCTCTACCACTGTCTTGCCTCTCCCAACCTTTCCTTTCCCCACTGGTAACCATTAGTTTATTGTCTCTAAATGTGAGTCTGTTTATTTTTTGTTATATTCACTAGGCTGTTTTATTTTTCAGATTCCACATATAAGTGGAATCATACAGTATTCCACTTCATTCATTCATTCCATATCATACAGTATTTGTCTCTCTCTGCCTGACTTATCTAACTTAAGCATATTACCTTCCAAGTACATGCATTTTGTTGCAAAAAGCAAATTTCATTTTGTTTATGTCTGAGTAGTATTCCACTGTGTGTGTATGTGTGTGTGTGTTCCACACCTTTATTCCTCAGAACAGACCCCACTTCTGAACTTCAGCCCAATACTACCTACCTCCTTTGGCTCCCTAACTCCAGCACCCTCTTGTCTTTCCTGGGTCTTCAACTGACTCCTCATCACCTACCTCCTCTTTAGCTGCCATCCTAGCCTAATACTCCCCTTATCCCCCTCCCTCCTCCCTCTGATGACTTTTTGCACACCCTCTTCCATCCAAATTGAAATAGAGGAAGTAAAACTGTCATTCTTTGCATAGAACAAATAGAAAACCCTAAAGTATTCATCAAAAAACTAATAGAATCAATAAATGAATCTGGTAAAATTGCAGGATACAAGATTAACATATAACAGAAATCTGTTTTTCTATACACTAATAATAAACTACTAGAAAGAGAAGTCAAGAAAACAATCCTATTTATAATTGCATCAAAAACAATAAAGTACCTTGGAATACACTTAACTAAGATTTGAAAGACCTATACTCTGAAAACTATGAGACATTGATGAAGGAAATTGAAGACAGTATAAATAGATGGGAAGATATCCCTTGTTCATGGATTGGAAGAATTAATGTTGTTAAAATACCCATACTACCAAAAGTAACCTATGTATTTAGTGCAATTCTTATCAAAATACCCTTGACATTTTCCCCAGAATTGTATCAAATAATGCTAAATTTTACATGGGACCACAAAGGACCCCAAACAGCCAAGACAGTCTGTAGAGAAAAGAACAAAGCTGGAGGTATCATGCTCCTGATTTCAGACTCCCCAGAAAGGCTATTAATTAATGTAATTAAAACAGCATGGTACTGGCACAAAAAACAAACACATAATCAGATAAGCTTCCTGGTTGTTCACAAGCCTCTGCTCTTGTTCCTGATGGTCACTAGTTTGAACTTGAACCCAAACCAGCATTTCTCCTTAAGGATTCTACCTCTCTTCCTCCACTCTGAAAACAAGAGCAAACACCCCTCAAATTTTTTTAGATAAATTTTCTAGGCTTAACACTATAATAACTCAGAATTAACCTCCCTGGACCCTTTGAGGGCTACTCACAGCATCTATGTCTTTGAATCTTGTGAGACTTGGCCATGAATAATCTAAGTGGATTCTTTTGCTCAATAGTTGCCCGCCTCACCATTGAGCTGCAGCATCAAATCCAATCTGGCCACAGAGGCCCACCTGGCAGGCCCAGAGAAATCTGGGCAGTGCCTCATTCTCTGGCTGAGGAATTTGGGCCCCCTGACTAACCATGTCTCTCTTGCTGGGCAATTTACACAGCAGCGTGGAGTTCTGATATTTTTTAAAAGACTTTAGAATATGCTCAGGAGCTGCTGTGGAAGTTTTGGCTGCACAAAAGATAAGTCTAAGACGTCAGAAATAAAAGGATGAGTGGATAGAAAAATCCAGACTCTAGTTCTTTTTTAAAATTTATTTATTTTTAATCAGAGGATAATTGCATTACCATCTTGTGTTGGTTTCTGCCATATATCAACATGAGTCAAACAAAAGTATACAATACATACGCCTCCTTCCTCCCACCTCCCACTCCACCCCACCCCTCTAGGCTGTCATAGAGCACTGACTTGAGCTCCCTGTGTCCCACAGCAAATTCCCACTGGTTATCTGTTGTGCATATGGTGATGGGTATGTTTCAGTGCCACTCTCTCAGTTCATCGCACCCTCTCCTTTCCCTGCTGTGTCCGCAAGTCTGTTCTCTATGTTTGCATCTCTATTGCTGCCCTGCAGATAGATTCATCAGTACCATTTTTCTAGATTCCATATATATGCATTAATATACAATGCTTGATTTTCTCTTTCTGACTTACTTCACTCTGTATGATAGGCTCTCGGTTCATCCACCTCACTAGAACTGACTCAAATGTATTCCTTTTCGGGGTCGAGTAATATTCCACTGTGTATATGTACCACAACTTCTTTTGACCTGGTAAGAGTGTAGAGCAAATTGGAGAAGTGTTAAGCAGGGACTGTGATTCTAACAATAGAGGAAAGCTTTCTTTTTCATTTCCCATGGCCTCAACTAGAAACTGTATTAAGGAGCAACTTTGAAATGAATGCTTCCCCTGTCTGAGAACAAAAATAGGGAATAAATGGCAAAAAGATATGGGAGAGAATTTGGGGAACTTGATTCTGTTTCTAGAGCAAAACAATCACCCTTTTCCTCCTCCTAGTCCCAGGTGTTGGAGGGAGTTTTGGAGGCAGAAACTGAGCAACAAGGCTGATAGAAAGCTCTTTAAGATACTTTTTTCCTTATAAAACTAGGAATAAAACCACCATATGACCCAGAAATCCCACTCCTAGGCACTTACCCTGAAGAAACCAAAATTGAAAGAGACACATGTATCCCATTGTTCACAGCAGCACTATTTACAATAGCTAGAACACGGAAGCAGCCTAGATGTCCATAGACAGGTAAATAGATAAAGAAGTTGTGGTACATATACACAATGGAATATTACTCAGCCATAATAAGGAACACATTTGAGTCAGTTCTAATGAGGTAGATGAAGCTAGAGCCTATCATACAGAGTGAAGTAAGTCAGAAAGAGAAAGAGAATATACTAATACATATATATGGAATCTAGAAAAATGGTACTGAAGAATTTATTTGCAGGGCAGCAATGGATAAACAGGCATAGAGAATAGACTTATGGACAAGGGGAGAGGGAGGAGAGGGTGAAATGTATGGAAAGAATAACATGGAAACTTACATTACCATATGTGAAATAGATAGCCAATGGGAATTTGGTATATGTCTCAGGAAACTCAAACAGGGGCTTGGTATCAACCTGGGGGTGGGGATGGGGAGGGAGATGGGGGGAAGGTTCAAGAGGGAGGGGATATACATATACCTATGGCTGATTCATGTTGGGGTTTGACAGAAAACAATAAAATTCTGTAAATCAATTATCCTTCAATTAAAAATTAAATAAGTTTTTTAAAAAAGAACAATAACAACAGCAAAAAAGATACACCCTTTCCTCTTCCTATCTGTAGGATTTGTGTAGCGCACATTGCTGGACACCTGCTCTGCCCAAGGCAGAGTCATAGATGATGGCTTTTAAATTAAAATGGAGCCTGTTTTGTTTGTTTATCTGGAGAAGACTGTCAACTAGAACAGTTTAAAAAATCCAGTCTGTCTGATTTCATTCTACTCAGTCATGGCATACCCTTTATGAACATTTAAGTTTGATTTTAATTGGAATGCCTTGCTAAGAGCATCTGACCTTGCCTCTTGCAGGCACCCCCCCTCCCCCGCTGACCTACCTTCATTTTGTAATATATACTACTTAGGATCAGGGCTGATGGACATCTGTAACCAGCACATTTCTCTTCATATACAGCATCTTTACTGGAACTTCAGTCTGTTTTGCAATAAAGCTTACTTTCTGGTATTTACTGACTTCTTTAGCCTGAACACCAGTTCCAGTAATGAGGCTGAAACCATGGCATGATTGATTTACAGAGGCTGATGTTAGCTGCTTAGATTGGCACGTTCTAGGGACTCTCCATGAAATGATTTTCCTACCGACTGCTATCACTTTATGGTAGGTGAAAAGTAAAGTCCACAAGAAGCCCTCTGACATACTTCTGGCTTTCAATTATCCACGGTAATGAGGAGCAGGCAGGCTGCCCTATAGTTCTCAGTGAAGCATCACGTTAAGCTCTGATGGTCTAGAAATAATAGCAGTCTCTGGGTCCATGCACCCATGGATCAGTTATGCATTTGTCCATGGTACTCTGCAATTTTCCAGGGTAGTGGGTGGGAGAGTAGTACCCACCAGCTGAACAACCCATCCATACCCACTGGCCTCCTGATGTCAAGATTCAAAAGAGGGCTCCAAGAACCACCGAGAGTTCAAGTGTGGAGGCAGCCCAGTTTGTCTGCTCTGTGGAGACACTGGCAGCCCTGGCATTGAATCCTGTCCAAGGACAGCCTTCCTCCAGCCTCTGCATAGAATTCTTCTCAGTGTAAGGCAGACCCACTGACGATGGGGCTCTGATGAGGGGAGGAACGGCTAGCAGTGGGGAGAACCTGCTGTGTACGGGGACTCTGAAGGTCAGGGATGCAGTGGGTAGGCCATCCCAAAGGGACAAGTCTGCTGTCTGGGTCCCTGTGGGAAGATGTGGAGAGAGTGCTTTCTCTTCACTTTCTTTCTTATTTTGTTGTGTCTCAAAGAACTGTCATGGCCCAGGACATAGAGCTAGCACACTTATTTAAGAATTCCTATTTTTGTTTTCTTTTGGAAAACTGTTTAGAAGGTTTTGNCTGAGTTAGACAAGGCTGTGGTCCACGTGATCAGTTTGATTAGCTTTCTGTGACTGTGGTTTTCATTCTGTCTGCTCTCTGATGGATAAGGATAAGAGGCTTATGGAAGGTTCCTGATGGGAGGGACTGATGATGGGGGAAACTGGGTCTTGTTCTGATGGGCGGGGCCATGCTCAGTAAATCTTCAATCCAATTTTCTGTTGATGGGCAGGGTGGTCTTTCCTCCCTGTTTGACCTGAGGGCAAACTATGGTGGACATGTAATGAGGATAGATGTGTATAAGAGACAGTTGCTGGACACCTGCTCTGCCCAAGGCACAGAGTCATAGATGATGGCTTTTAAATTAAAATGGAGCCTGTTTTGTTTGTTTATCTGGAGAAGACTGTCAACTAAAACAGTTTAAAAAATCCAGTCTGTCTGATTTCATTCTACTCAGTCATGGCATACCCTTTATGAACATTTAAGTTTGATTTTAATTGGAATGCCTTGCTAAGAGCATCTGACCTTGCCTCTTGCAGGCACCCCCCTCCCCCGCTGACCTACCTTCATTTTGTAATATATACTACTTAGGATCAGGGCTGATGGACATCTGTAACCAGCACATTTCTCTTCATATACAGCATCTTTACTGGAACTTCAGTCTGTTTTGCAATAAAGCTTACTTTCTGGTATTTACTGACTTCTTTAGCCTGAACACCAGTTCCAGTAATGAGGCTGAAACCATGGCATGATTGATTTACAGAGGCTGATGTTAGCTGCTTAGATTGGCACGTTCTAGGGACTCTCCATGAAATGATTTTCCTACCGACTGCTATCACTTTATGGTAGGTGAAAAGTAAAGTCCACAAGAAGCCCTCTGACATACTTCTGGCTTTCAATTATCCACGGTAATGAGGAGCAGGCAGGCTGCCCTATAGTTCTCAGTGAAGCATCATGTTAAGCTCTGATGGTCTAGAAATAATAGCAGTCTCTGGGTCCATGCACCCATGGATCAGTTATGCATTTGTCCATGGTACTCTGCAATTTTCCAGGGTAGTGGGTGGGAGAGTAGTACCCACCAGCTGAACAACCCATCCATACCCACTGGCCTCCTGATGTCAAGATTCAAAAGAGGGCTCCAAGAACCACCGAGAGTTCAAGTGTGGAGGCAGCCCAGTTTGTCTGCTCTGTGGAGACACTGGCAGCCCTGGCATTGAATCCTGTCCAAGGACAGCCTTCCTCCAGCCTCTGCATAGAATTCTTCTCAGTGTAAGGCAGACCCACTGACGATGGGGCTCTGATGAGGGGAGGAACGGCTAGCAGTGGGGAGAACCTGCTGTGTACGGGGACTCTGAAGGTCAGGGATGCAGTGGGTAGGCCATCCCAAAGGGACAAGTCTGCTGTCTGGGTCCCTGTGGGAAGATGTGGAGAGAGTGCTTTCTCTTCACTTTCTTTCTTATTTTGTTGTGTCTCAAAGAACTGTCATGGCCCAGGACATAGAGCTAGCACACTTATTTAAGAATTCCTATTTTTGTTTTCTTTTGGAAAACTGTTTAGAAGGTTTTGTGTGCCAGAGTTGGTTGGATGTTGGGACACATGTGTAAAAACCACTCAGTGGATTCAGAAAGACACTGAATCTGGGAGTGAATAACATGACAAGAGGTGGTCTTAGAAGTCAAATAAAAATTGAGGAAAGCTACTGTATCACACAGGGAACTCTGCTCAATATTATGTGGCAGCCCAGATGGGAGGGGAGTTTCTGGGAGAATGGATATGTGTACATGTATGACTGAGTCCCTTCACTGTGCTCCTGAAACTATCACAACATTGTTCATCGGCTATGCCCCAGTACAAACTAAAAAGTTTAAAATAAAAAAAATAATTAAAAAAACCCAAAATTGAGGAAAGAACT
Source organism: Cephalophus harveyi (assembly GCA_006410635.1). NCBI lineage: Eukaryota > Metazoa > Chordata > Mammalia > Artiodactyla > Bovidae > Cephalophus > Cephalophus harveyi. The sequence goes on along the minus strand of SJYT01065229.1, from coordinate 359,413 downwards.
TTTTCAAGTGAAAGTTTATGAGAAACATCCTGTTAATTAATGCAAATGAACAAATTGATTTGGATCATTGATGATGAAATAGCAATACCATCTAACCTTGCACAGGCGTGTTTTCCATTGATCATCTGATCCTAAAATGACCCTTGTTAGGTGCGATTGACAAGGTAATAGAGAGGTCAGGTGACTCTCCCAGGTAACACAGCTAGGGAGAGAGGCCTGGAGAGGCAGTCCATAGGGTGAAAGGGCACTGGTTAAGAGTCAGAAGATCTGTTTTCTGATTTGAATGAACTAATTAATTCAGCAACAGTAAGCAAGTAAGGTTTTCCCAGGTGGTACTAGTGCTAAAGAACCCACCTGCCAATGCAGAAAACATAAAAGATGCAGGTTTGATTCCTGGGTTGGGAAGATCCCCTGGAGGAGGGCATGGCAACCCACTCCAGTATCCTTGCCTGGAGAATCTCATGGACAGAGGAGCCTGGTGAGCTACAGTCCCTGGAGTTGCAAAGGGTCAGACAGGACTGAAACGACTTAGCACGCACTCACGCAAGCATGTAAATCACTTAATTGCTCAAGAGTTTCCTCACTCATAAAACGGGGAAGCTTGTGAGATTAATTGTCCTCAACCCTCTCTGCACTTGAGATCCTTCCTTCCCAGAGGAGAGTTTTAAAAACTATTAAATCCCAGATGTTAGACCACCCCAGCTCGATTGAATCTGAATCTTTGTGAGCTGGGCCCTTAAGCACGGTATCTTTGCTTGCTGGTCTGTTTGCTTCCAAGTTGCCCAGGAGAACCTCTGAATTGGATGATTTCTGAGGTGACTTCCAGCTCTTCCATTTGACATTATTCTATTTCCCAAGTCCTCTATGTAGGGCCAGATTTTTTTGATAAATTTTATTTATTTGGCTGCACTGGGTCTCAGTTGCAGGGCACACAGGATCTTTGGTTGAGGCATGTGAAATCTGGTTCCCTGACCAGGGATCAAACCCAACCCCTGGCACTGGGAGTCTTAGCCACTAGACTACCAGGGAAGTCCCAGAGCCAGGTATTTTAAGTCTGGTGACTTTTCGTTATGTCGGTTCCTACAATGTGAAGACTTGGTGAGAGATTCAGTGGACTTGTTTGCTCACAAGAGCAAACATGGGACAGGAATGCTTGAACACTGATGCCTGTCTCAAGCTATTGATATTTCCACTACCATCCCAAAGGCTCCTGAAAATGTCAGTCTCATGAAAAGAACTCACCTGTGTAGAGGAAAACAGTAAATTTGTGTTGAAACATAACATCAGTTTAAGGAAAAGTCAAAACAGAGCAAGGAACAACTGTCATTTTTTTAGTTATACAAATGTATTGAAACTTTTCTGGCAAGAAGGATGATTTCTAAGAAGAAATAGAACTTCAAATGTCACAGCTCATTGAAGGAGGAAGTATTAATCCTCACATCCCTAGGAATACTAGTCCTTTCAACAAGAAACTAATAGTCATTTTAAGAATATATCAATTTGATTTGTAACTTAATAAAAGTGCTAAAAGCCTGGGGAACATTTCATTGTTGGATTTTTCCTCAGCACCCTAATTTTAACCATCTGGCATTATTTGCGAGGTATCATCAAGTCCATTTTCTGAATGGAAGAAAAGGCCACTTCATGGGAAATATACATTGTATTTTAAAGTTGGCACATAATTTGCTGATCAGAGGCAGCTTTTTGTGCACTATGTTTGGCATATAGAAATTACACAGATCTGGAGAAGGAAATGGCAATCCATTCCAGTATTTTTGTCTGGGAAATACCATGGACAGAGGAGCCTGGCGAGCTGCAGTCCATGGGGTTGCAAAACACTCAGACACGACTTAATCACTAAACAACAACAGTTACACAGATGCTGGTAAAAAGTGTTTTAAGCGTTAAAAAAAAAAGGCAGTGTTTCTTGAAATGTGTTTCTTGGAATACTATTTTCATCAGGGAGGAAAAGGTTTTCTGAATAACTGGGAACAAGTCAAATAAAGTTATACAGGTTACTTTACAACAAATCTGCTCCATCTATAAAATACTTACACTCCTTGGGCATCTCCAATGATGAGAGTGCAATGTACCAATTTCTGATCTGAGAACCATTTTTCTATTGTGAAGCATCCTACATACTTAGGACACTTACAACAGCTTTGGAAAACAATTAACCAGAAATAGAAAGATGTATCCCTCCTAATACTTATATGGAATTTTTCCATCATAAAGCATCCATGTTGAATTTTGATAGTAAATGTTTGCATAAGGTTACAAAGATCAGAGCAGAATAAGTCATTCTCTAGCTGCTTCCAATGTATTGAGTGTTTTCCACAGAAACTCTCCCAGAGGTGATAACCCTAAACACCTATTTAACAACTGAGATGTCATGAAGATAGTACAAATCAAGAAACAAAAAGAGCACAGTTTCAGAAGGAATAATGGATTCAATTAAAGTTATCGGTAAGTCATTTACCAAGAAGTAGATAAGTCAGCCCCCTTATCAGTTAAAGTCAGAAATAATGTGCCGTCAGAAGATTGAAAGAATACTCAAACACTTGCTGAATTTAGGTAATGGTAATTATCTATTCAAAGAATGCTCTGTATTTGTACTTAGCTGCACAACTGTTTTGGGTGGTGAAAAATATGCTTGCAAAACTAAATTGGAACTCAGTTTTGTTTTGATACCATTACCAGTTTAGTTAACGACTACATAAGTGATGAAATTATAGGCAGCATATTTTAAATTAAGATTGCCAACCTAAATGTTCGAGAAATAAACACAATTTATGCTTGTTCAGAATTGGCAGGAAGCATTTGAAACTGGACTGTTTTGCATGAAACTATCCCCCGGCTCACAGAGTTCCTCCCTGGGGTTAGGAATAACAAGGATGAGTGAAATCATCAGATAATTCAAAAGTTTAGTTTGAGTTCACAGTTCCAATTTCCTCCTCTAGCAAATCGCATCACTGCTGCTAAAAAGTAGCAAGACTAATTTAGCTTTGTTATTTTTTTCTACTCCTGTTTATACATTAATTTTGTGAGCAGTGCAAGTTCATAAAGCAGGGGCACAGTGGAGAGAAACTTCTCTCTCTTTCTCACACACACACATAAGAACATCAGGGAAAAAAGTCTACTGGCTGGGAAATGGTACCCTGCATTAAGCAAAAGAGAGCTGGCAAAATTAGAAATCAAAGCAATGCTGACTGACCGAAATGCCCCTGTTGATATTATTAAAATGCCTACTGGAAGACTGCCCACTTTTTATTCACAGATCCAAACTCTTAGGAATACACATGCACACTTTTACCAAAACTAAGAGAATCAACAAGATTATATGTGTTAGTAACAATACTTTATGTTGGGGTCTCTGGATCATTCTTTACCTTAAATAAGAGGAAGTGGAAGATTCCAGAAGAGCACTCTGAATTCACAATCATATTGCCAAGCACCAAGTAGGTCTATAGCAATTGTCATTCCATGGACGAAAGGATGACAAATTGAAGACATGGCAGAAAGAGGGGTGTTGGTTTCAATGTTAGCCTAGTTCTTTTTTTATGGTTGTTTCATTATGCCTTACTTCTTAATTTTGTGAACTTACAAATACCTCACTCCATCTAGGTCTAGAATCTTTCTTCACTGCCCTCAATTTTTTCTTGTCCCTCCTCCCTACTGATAGAGTTCCCTGATGCCAATTGCTTTCCCAATTCCTGCCTTCCAAGTCCTGCCTACTCTTGCATCTTCTGTTAGCTCATTCTCCTATCATCCTCTGACCACTGTGTGGAGAGCCAATCAAATCCAGAGTCACCGATTTCCTGGACACTCACCTATTTTTTTTAAGTTAATTAATTTTAATTGGAGGCTAATTACTTTACAGTATTGTAGTGGTTTTTGCCATACGTCAACATGAATCAGCCACGGGTGTCCATGGGGACACTCACCTGTTGTTCTTGACTTTCTCCCTGTTGGGTCTGGCCCCATAGTTCATTCCCACGGCTCTAGTTTCTCTGCCGTCGGCAACTCTGGAGTTCACTGAGCACGTGCAAGGGTCCTGTCCCAAGGTATGGTCGTGAATGTGAATCTATTTGTGCATGATCAGTTGCTTCAGTCGTGTCTGGCTCTTTGTGGACCTCATGGTCTATAGCCCACCAGGCTCCTCTGTCCATGGGATTCTTCAGGCAAGAATACTGAAGTGAGTTGCCATGCCCTCCTCCAGGGGATCTGCCTGACCCAAGGATCAAACCCGCATCTCCTATGTCTCCTGCATTGCAGCCAGCTGGATTCTTTACCCACTGAGGCATCAGGGAAGTCCTGAATCTACTTAAACTGGAGGTATTTTAAAATAAATATGAACTGGTCTGTTCCTCTCCCCCAGCTGCAATGGCATAAGCACCCAGACAGGTGCATGGACATACCCATAGTTCATGAGAAGACTCTTCACACGCACCCAGGCCATATAGCCCTGGGAGGAGCTCTGTGTAACTGCAGGTTCCTAGAGGTTCTAGGAGGTGGGAGGATTCTGAGGCACAGCCAGGGTCAGGAACTCCAGGGCTACATGTCATATTCCTCATATCGAGTTGGCTTCCAAACACCAACTGTGAGTCATCTGATTGAAGAGCTTGGATCTCAAGTTGTAGTTTCTGTTATATTTTGCTTCTGGTATTTTGTTACATCTTAGACTTTTGGAAAAAATTTTTAAACGTTATCTCACTTTCAAATGTAACATGATGTAAATAATGTGGAAAACAGTAAGCCATTCCCTCAAAAAATTAAAAATCGAATCAGCATATGATGCAACAATCCACTTCTGGGTATATACTCAAAATAACGGAAAGAAGGGTCTTGAAGAGATATTTGTTCACCCATGTTCACGATGACCAAAAGATGGAAACAACCCAAATGCCCATTGATGGAAAAATGGCTAAACAAAATGTGGCATAATACAAAAGTACATTATTCAGCCTTTAAAAGGAAGGAATTCTGATATATGCTACAAGATGGATGAACCTTGAGGACAGGATACTAAATGAAATTAGCTAGTATGATTACTGCATGAAATTACTGTATGATTCCATTTATATGAGTTACCTAGAGTAATCAAAGTAACCCTGCTTCATTTTGTACTCCAAGGCCAAATTTGCCTGTTACTTCAGGTATCTCTTGACTTCCTACTTTTTCATTTTGCTTTTTTGCATTTCTTTTCCATGGGGATGGTCTTGATCCCTGTCTCCTGTACAATGTCACGAACCTCATTCCATAGTTCATCAGGCACTCTATCTATCAGATCTAGGCCCTTAATTCTATTTCTCACTTCCACTGTATAATCACAAGGGATTTGATTTAGGTCATACCTGAATGGTCTAGTGGTTTTCCCTACCTTCTTCAATTTAAGTCTGAATTGAGCAATAAGGAGCTCATGATCTGAGCCACAGTCAGCTCCCGGTCTTGTTTTTGCTGACTGTATAGAGCTTCTCCATCTTTGGCTGCAAAGAATATAATCAATCTGATTTCAGTGTTGCCTGTCTGCTGATGTCCATGTGTAGAGTTTTCTCTTGTGTTGTGGGAAGAGGGTGTTTGCTATGACCAGTGTGTTCTCTTAGCAAAACTCTATTAGCCTTTGTCCTGCTTCATTCCATATTCCAAGGCCAAATTTGCCTGTTACTCCAGGTGTTTCTTGACTTCCTACTTTAGCATTCCAGTCCCCTATAATGAAAAGGACATCTTTTTTGGGTGTTAGTTCTAAAAGGTCTTGTAGGTCTTCATAGAACTGTTCCACTTCAGCTTCTTCAGCATTACTGGTTGGGGCATAGACTTGGATCACCGTGATATTGAATGGTTTGCCTTGGAAATGAACAGAGATCATTCTGTCGTTTTTGAGATTGCATCCAAGTACTGCATTTCGGACTCTTTTGTTGACCATGATGGCTACTCCATTTCTTCTGAGGGATTCCTGCCCACAGTAGTATATACAATGGTCATCTGGGTTAAATTCACCCATTCCAGTTCATTTTAGTTCACTGATTCCTAGAATGTTGACGTTCACTCTTGCCATCTCCTGTTTGACCACTTCCAATTTGCCTTGATTCATGGACCTGACATTCCAGGTTCCTATGCAATATTGCTCTTTACAGCATTGGACCTTGCTTCTATCACCAGTCACATCCACAACTGGGTATTGTTTGTGCTTTGGCTCCATCCCTTCATTCTTTCTGGATTTATTTCTCCACTGATCTCCAGTAGCCTTTTGGGCACCTACTGACCTGGGGAGTTCCTCTTTCAGTATCCTATCATTTTGCCTTTTCATATTGTTCATTGGGTTCTCAAGGCCAAGAATACTGAAGTGGTTTGTTTGTTTTTTTTATACTGAATAATTTTTTATTTATTTCTCCACTGATCTCCAGTAGCCTTTTGGGCACCTACTGACCTGGGGAGTTCCTCTTTCAGTATCCTATCATTTTGCCTTTTCATATTGTTCATTGGGTTCTCAAGGCCAAGAATACTGAAGTGGTTTGTTTGTTTTTTTTATACTGAATAATTTTTTTTTTACTTTATTTTACTTTACAATACCGTATTGGTTTTGCCATACATTGACATGAATCCGCCACGAGTGTATATGAGCTCCCAATCCTGAATCCCCTTCCCACCTCCCCTCCCCCCCAATATCATCTCTCTGAAGTGGTTTGCCATTCCCTTCTCCAGTGGACCACCTTGTGTCAGATTTTTATGGTTTTTCCAGGAGTCATGTATGGATGTAAGAGTTGGACCTTAAAGAAAGCTGAGCACCAAAGAATTGATGCTTTTGAACTGTGGTGTTGCAAAGACTCTTGAGAGTCCCTTGGACTGCAAGGAGATCCAACCAGTCCATCCCAAAGGAAATCAGTCCTGAATATTCATTGGAAGGACTGATGCTGAAGCTGAAACTCCAATATTTTGGCCACCTGATGTGAAGAACTGACTCATTTGAAAAGACCCTGATGCTGGGAAGGATTGAAGGCAGGAGGAAAAGGGGATGACAGAGGATGAGATGGTTGGATGGCATCATTGACTCAATGGACGTGAGTTTGAGCAAGCTCTGGGAGTTGGTGATGGACAGGGAAGCCTGGCGTGCTGCAGTTCATGGGGTCACAAAGAGTCAGACACAAGTGAATGACTGACCTGAACTGAAACACAACCGCCAAGACATGCAAACAACCTAAATGCCCATCGACAGATGAATGGATAAAGATGTGGTTATATATACACAATGAAATATTACTCAGCCTCAAAAAACAGTGAAATAATGTCTTTTGCAGCAACATGAATGGACTTAGAGATTATCATATTAAGTGAAGAAAGTCAGAAAAAGGAAGACATACCATACGAATCACTTATATGTGGAATTTCAATACGACCTAAGTGAACTTACCTAAAAAACAGGTTCACAGACATAGAAAACAGAGTTATGGCTGATGGCTGGGGGTGAGGAAGGGATGGATTGGGAGTCTGGAATTAGCAGATGCAAACTATTATACAGAGAATGGATAAGCAGCAAGTTCCTACCGTATAGCACAAGGAACTATATTCAATATCCTATGATCAACCATAATGGAAAAGAATATGAAAAAGAATGCATATATACATATAAATGAATCACTTCACTGTACAGCAAAAATTAACACAACACTGTAAATCAAATATATAATACTTCAATAAAATAAATTTTTTAAAAAGAATAAAACATACCTACCAGATAGCTGATTGATTTGCTCTGGGGTTAACTTCAATAGCAGTGTTAGTTGCTCAGTCATGTCTGACTCTCTGCGATCCCATGGACTGTAGCCCTCAAGGCCCCTCTGTCCATAGGATTTTCCAGGCAAGAATACTGGAGTGGGTTGGCATGTCTTCCTCCAGGGGATCTTCCTGATTCAGGGATCGAGCCCACGTCTCTTACATCTCCTGCACTGGCAGGCAGGTTCTTTACCACTAGCTCCACCTGGGAAGCCCCTAACTTCAATAGAGCTTCATTAAAAGCCTTACAATATTAACTCCATTAAATAAGAAACAAATAGCAGTTTTTCTGCTATTTAAAAATTTTTTCACATATTTATTATTTATTTATTTAGCGGCACTTAGCTGTGGCATGCAGAATCTTTTAGTTGCGGCATGTGGGATCTAGAACCCTGACCAGGGATTGAACCCGGGCCCTCTGCATTGAGGGCATGGAGTCTTAGCCACTGGACCACCAGGGAAGTGCTACTATGTACCTCTTTAGCTACCATCACACATTCACAGCATAGCTTTGGGCAAGACGTGTCCACATGGACTACCTTTACCACCTCAGCTTCCATTCACTCTTCCAACACCACCCCTCCCTGTTGCGTCTCATCTCCTACTAGCATCTACTCCTATTGCTCCCTTGAAAGTGCTCTCGTAATTTCCAGATTGCTTAATTAGTGGACCCTTTTCTGTCTTTATCTCAATTGATTTCTCTGCAGTGTTTCACCCTGTTGGCCACTTCCTCTTTCTTGAAATTCTCTCCTCCCTCTGCCTTCTGTGATATTTTCTCTTGACATTTTCTCATATCTGCCTCAACCTTATAAACTTCTCCTTTCTCCACCAACCCCTGTAACATTGGTACTCCCCAGATCTTTGCTCTCTCCACACCCTCACTTAGGAATGCTTGTGTCTGCCTCTCTATCAATATGTAGTACTGCAAATGTACAAAACTAAACTGAACTTTCATATCTTGTATTCCATCTGCAACTCCTAGTTCAGACTTCTAATCCCCCTTTAATTCCCATACTCACGAGCTCAACAGATAATTCCAGTCTCTTCTACCTTCATTTTATGGCCTTAATCTCCCCATACCTATTCCCTTACCCTCTGTACAGTTTCAGTTCAGTCCCTGACATTTCTCCCATTTCTCTCCCATGGAAACATAGACCAGCTTCCTAATGGGTCTCTTTGCTTTCTCTTTATTCTCCCAAGTGATACCATAATGATCTTTCTGAAATGACTCCGTACACATGTGCACACACACACACAAATCTAGGGAATTCCCTGGCAGTCCAATGGTTAAGACCCTGTGCTTTCACTGCTGAGGTGAAACTAAGATTAACTTATGCTACAACTAAGAACCTACAAGCTGTGTGGTATGGCAAAAAAAGAAAAAAAATCTAGGATTTGCTTTTTGCTATAGACTCTCACATTGCTTTGTGCATAGCATCATCCTGACACTTATTCTAATAAGCTGAGAGTTATTTGTGTTTTCTCAACTAGACTATTAGTTGAAGGCAACTTCTAGCCTTAGTGAACTTTTTGATACCATGCCTTTTGATACCATACCTTTTTGATGTGGTAGGTGCTCACTTCACAATGGTTGAATGAATTAATGGAAAATGCTACTAATATTAAATGAGAAGATTTTAAGAAATGAAAAGGAATATAGACATTTGGAAAGGAATATAGACACAAAGTTGCCTCACTGAGACTTTGCAATGAAGAGTGGAAGAAAGACAACACAAGGCTTCGCCATTTTTGGACCATGCATCCTTTCAAGAATCTGATAAACATTAAGGGCTCGCCTCACAGGATAAAACACACCTATACACATCACAGAGGATTCTGCATACAATTTCAGGGGTTCTCCGTGCAGATGTCCCAAGGCTCCAGAAATCTTAGGCAACACAGGGCCATATGTGGGATGGATCAGAGTTGGGTATGTCTAGAATGAGAATTTGTTCCAGAAAAAAAAAGGAGCTTTCCTACCTCACACATTACACCAAACGATATAGTAAATTCATTAAAAAGATAAATAATTTTTCAACTATAAAATATTAGGGAAAATATTTTTATAATGTGGAATAGGTATAAAATTTATGAACCCATAAAAGAAAGGACTGACAGATTCGACTATATAAACTTCTGAAAAATAAGACACCATGGATAAAAGGGAAAAAAAGGCAAATTTCAAAATATGTAAAATATGTGAAACGTTTAAAATCCAAGTAATTTATATCCAGAAAATACATAAGGAGTGACTGTGAGAAAATAAAATAATACCACCACAGGGAAAAGAGAAGTGCAATGGAAAAGAACAGACATTTCACAGAACAAATGCAAATGATCAATTAATACAGGAAAAAGTGCCCAACTTTTACTAATCAAGGAAATATAAATTAAAACAGCTAAGTCATTCCTCTTCATCCACCACATTGGCAAAAATTAACAAGACTGATAATATACAGGTTGCCAAGAATATAGGAAAAATGAATATTCTCAAACCCTGATGTTGGGAATGAAAATCAGTATTCTTTTAGGAAAGCAATTTGGCAACATCTGTCACTATGGTAAATACACATAAAATTCTACCCAGAAATTTTACCAGTAAGCCTCTCTTCTAGAGAAATGCTTGCAACTGTGCACAAAGAATCATAAACAAGGATATTCACTGAAGTATTATTTATAGTAGAGAAAGCCAAATGTCCACCTAAGAGAAAATGACACTACATTTTTTTATAAAGTGTAGCTTATCTATTTATATTCTTTAAGACATAATACTAAATGACAAGACAATGCATATAATATCCCATTTACTTAAAAAAAAAAATAGACACTTGACTAGATACATATACCAGGGTATAAAAAGGCTATACATTTTAAAATACACCAAACAGTGAGTACCTCTGGAAAGAGGAGAAAAATCACAAGAAATGAGAAGTTAGGATGTATATTTTATTCTGTATTTTTTTTAATTGTTTGAACATTTTGGAACCAGGATAAATGGAAGTGGAGCACATTTTTAAGGGACATATTCCATCGTACCAGCCAATTCCCTCATTCATTCTGGCCTCTGGAATATCTCACAATTTTGCCTAATTTCTACTGCTCACAAACACTTCATTTAATCCACAGATTGTATGCTCTCTCCTAGTCAACACCAGAGCCTGTGGGTCCATGTGGGCGGCCATCACCAGCCTTGCCTCGCAGGGGCGGGGGTCCCATTACTCACCAGATGCAAAGTCATGGCTGCCTCATACAGAAAGGAGGGACCTTGACCCTGTGTTCTGTTTATGCTATTTATTTTGTTCTGTTTGAGGATTTTGCAGAGGGAACCATGATTCTGTATAGATGGGTAATGTTCAATGACAGGTCTATATTTGGTTGTAAGTTAAATGATATTGCTTTCAGAACTTAGTGTGTGGGCTGTGAAAGATGCAAGTTTATGAGAATGTTCTCATAACCAAATGGGAAACAGAAATGATAAAATAAGCCAAACTGCTACTAGTAGAGATCACCATTGCTAGTAGTGTTGCCCTTAATCCCTCTCCATTGCAGGAATTAGTCATTAACTTCCCCTCTGGACTTCCTCAGGACAATCAGGTCCAGATATATAAGAGTTCTTTTCCTCTCACTCCTATTACTGTGTTCCTTTTGAAGTTCTTGGAAGGCCTGTTCCTGACAATGCTTTAAAATGTCTGGTCCACCCCACCCACTCTTCTATTAATACTGTGGCCTCTTAATAGTTGTTAAATAATACACACCCACATATACACACTTAGATAAGTGTTTCTGAGTTACTTGTCAATCAGCCTGATTTCCCCACATATTAACTCTTCTATTAAGAAGATCTGATTAAAAATCCTTATGATGGGACTTCCCTGGGGGTCCAGTGGTTAGAAGTCCACCTTCCAGTGCAGGGGACGCGGGTGCAACCCCTGGTTGGGGAACGAGGATCCCACGTGCCGTGAAGCACTAACCTTACAGCAGCAACTATGGACCCCCCATGCTCTGGAGCCCACATCCCGCAGCTGGAGAGAAATCCAGGCACAGCAACAAGAAATCTCACGTGCCACAGCAAAGAGCCTGTGTCCTGCAGCTAAGACCCAACGCAGTTAGATGAATAAATAGATACGAAAAAAACCCACAGATTTTATTTTTAAAAATCTTATTATTTTCAAAAACCTGAATATATGTCATGGAAACAAGAAGTATTGCAGTCATCTGTGTGGGGATTAACATTAAGGGTACCGTCATTGTTAGCATCTCCTTTTATGAGGAAAAAAAAACAGAGACAGGTAAAGTCTTAGATTCCCAGAAATCACAGCAAAATCTGAACCTGGAAATATTAACCAGGTCCATTTTCTCCCTTCCTGCCCACACAGAGTCCGAAATGCAGTACTTGGATGCAATCTCAAAAATGACAGAATGATCTCTGTTCGTCTCCAAGGAAAACCATTCAATATCATAGTAATCCAAGTCTATGCCCCAACCAGTAATGCTGAAGAAGCTGAAGTTGCACAGTTTTATGAAGACCTAGAAGACCTTTTAGAACTAACACCCAAAAAAGATGTCCTTTTCATTATAGGGGACTGGAATGCTAAAGTAGGAAGTCAAGAAACACCTGGAGTAACAGGCAAATTTGGCCTTGGAATGCGGAATGAAGCAGGGCAAAGACTAATAGAGTTTTGCCAAGAAAATGCACTGGTCATAGCAAACACCCTCTTCCAACAACACAAGAGAAGACTCTACACATGGACATCACCAGATGGTCAACACCGAAATCAGATTGATTATATTCTATGCAGCCAAAGATGGAGAAGCTCTATACAGTCAACAAAAACAAGGCCGGGAGCTGACTGTGGCTCAGATCATGAACTCCTTATTGCCAAATTCAGACTCAAATTGAAGAAAGTAGGGAAAACCACTAGACCATTCA
>SJYT01065229.1:313571-344450 GCA_006410635.1 Cephalophus harveyi | reverse complement strand
ATGCTGGGAGGGATTGGGGGCAGGAGGAGAAGGGGACGACCGAGGATGAGATGGTTGGATGGCATCACGGACTCGATGGACATGAGTCTGAGTGAACTCCGGGAGATGGTGATGAACAGGGAGGCCTGGCGTGCTGCAATTCATGGGGTCGCAAAGAGTTGGACACGACTGAACGACTGAACTGAACTTGAATGACCAACATCATAATTCCTTGCAGTTTTTAAAAATTCACATAACTTATTCAACCACTGAGTATTTGTAGGTGGTTTTTCGTGTAATTTGAACTATTTTCCAGCATCTTTATCATTATTTTCATGAAATGCTTTCATCTTTGGCAAGTTTTATAATTTCTTTTGTCAGTCAGTTTGTATTAGACATGCATTATATTGTCAGATATGAATGGAAAAGACTAGAGAACTCTTCAAGAAAATTAGTGATACCAAGGGAACATTTCATGAAAAGATGGCCACACTTCTCCAGGATAGATCACATCCTGGGCCATAAATCTAACCTTGATAAATGCAAAAAAATTGAAATCATTCCAAGCATTTTTTCTGACCATAATGCATTAAGATTAGATCTCAATTAAAGGAGAAAAACTATTAAAAATTCCAGCATATGGAGGCTGAACAACACGCTTCTGAATAACCAACAAATCACAGAAGAAATAAGTGAAAGAGGAGAGCGAAAAAGTTGGCTTAAAGCTCAACATTCAGAAAACAAAGATCATGGCATCTGGTCCCATCACTTCATGGGAAATAGATGGGGAAACAATGGAAACAGTGTCAGACTTTTTTTTTTGGGGCTCCAAAATCACTGCAGATGGTGACTGCAGCCATGAAATTAAAAGACGCTTACTCCTTGGAAGAAAAGTTATATCCAACCTAGATAGCATTTTCAAAAGCAGAGACATTACCTTGCCGACTAAGGTCCGTCTAGTCAAGGCTATGGTTTTTCCTGTGGTCATGTATGGATGTGAGAGTTGGACTGTGAAGAAGGCTGAGCGCCGAAGAATTGATGCTTTTGAACTGTGGTGTTGGAGAAGACTCTTGAGAGTCCCTTGGACTGCAAGGAGATTCAACCAGTCCATTCTGAAGGAGATCAACCCTGGGATTTCTTTGGAAGGAATGATGCTAAAGCTGAAACTCCAGTACTTTGGCCACCTCATGCGAAGAGCTGACTCATTGGAAAAGACTCTGATGCTGGGAGGGATTGGGGGCAGGAGGAGAAGGGGACGACCGAGGATGAGATGGCTGGACGGCATCACGGACTCGATGGACGTGAGTCTGAGTGAACTCCGGGAGATGGTGATGAACAGGGAGGCCTGGCGTGCTGCAATTCATGGGGTCACAAAGAGTCGGACACGACTGAGCAACTGAACTGAACTGGCAAAACACAGCTAATGGCCCAGGAAAGGAAGAATAGAGAATCTCAGGCTTTTCACCTTTGTTTCGCTTTCTGGACCTGAGCCTTTTCAGGGCAGGACATTGGAGGCAAGTGAATTAATGTAAAGGCAAACAGAAACGTCCCTTTCTCCACACTTATTGCCAACTGATGGTTTGTTTTCCTAATCTACCCCATAAACACAGCTAAACCGTGGCCTGCCAAGAGGCACCTGGGAGAAGATGGGAGTCCTTAGTCATGTTTGCCCAGGCTGCAAAGCTACAGTGCTTCTAGTGAACCAGGATCAGACCCAGCTTCCCTAGCGCAGCTTTATGCCTGCCTCATTTACATAGGTCACTCTGTGTGGTACATGTTATTATAAGTAATGCACCCACCCGCCACAGATTGTAATGCATCCCAGAAAGCAAATTACTGTCAATGATAAGTTATATGACATTGCAGACCAAATTAGTCGGTTATTCATCTGAAGATCAACAAACTCAGCCTCTATTGAACCATGAAGGAAAGGGAAAACCATTGAATGATTACATAGATGTTCTACAGTGAAGGGTTGGGACAGGACTGTATTGAAACCCTTTCCTTAGCATGGAAAAGCTGAGAAAGTTCTGAAGAGGTCATTCAGCACACCCCCTGCCTCAGCCTGCTGCAGACTCCAGGGATCCATTAGCATCGCCCAACAGAACAAAAAAGATATATACCAAGAAAAAGCATGTCTTGTTACACATTTGACAGCTACATTTTTCCTAGGGCTACTCCACTGGAAGTAGAACAATATGTCAAGAATAACTTAGGAGAAGTTGGGGGAAAAAAGTCCTAGGGATATGTAAGAAAGTTGGTGACGACATGAATAAATGAAGCAGTATAAGACAAAAAGGCAGCTCTCAATAAGCTCAGATCACACCTCATCTGCCTCATATCACACAGGATGCTCACCAGCTGATTCCCACACAGTAGCTGGCAGGTGAAGGAGAAACAGGATTGGGGAGCTTTTTTTTCTATTTCCATACTTCTAATTGTTCTTAAGTCCCACTCCCTAGGTGGCTTAAACGTTAACAGGCTAAAGCTATGCCCTAGCCTTACAGTGGGAGAGGGCAATGGCAACCCACCCCAGTACTCTTGAAAATCCCATGGAAAATCCCATGGACGGAGGACCCTGATAGGCTGCAGTCCATGGGGTCGCTAAGAGTTGGGCACGACTGAGCAACTTCACTTTCACTTTTCACTTTCATGCATTGGAGAAGGAAACGGCAAGCCACTCCAGTATTCTTGCCTGGAGAATCCCAGGGACAGAGGAGCCTGGTGGGCTGCCATCTATGGGGTCACACAGAGTCAGACACAACTGAAGCGACTTAGCAGCAGCAGCAGCAGCCTTACACTGGAGTGCTTATGCTCTTTGGCTTCCAAAGGACAGAAATAACTTCACTTAGGCTACCTCAAGTTGTGAGGGCTCGTGATTCAGTTACACAGAATAACGTGTGGCTTCTCCCTTTTCTACCTATCTGCCCCAACTGTCATCCTTAAGCCCCAATCTGGCTGGCTGATCCTCTCCATATTCCTCAGACCAAATTCGAGAGTCTGTTTCCCACTGTAATCACTTAACTCCTATTGGTCAGAAGCCTTGCCTGTCAGCCACCTACAAGCTCACCAGCCTATGAACTGGCTGCCTTTGAGTCAGGTGTCTACATCTGGTCCAATCATCAGCTGCCCACTACACAAGGTAAGGTTTAGAGAAACTTCTTTGGTCAGGAGCTATGGACCAAAGCAACTTTTTCCAGAAAAGAATGACCGGGGCTGAGGGTGAGGTCTCAAGCAAATGTCTTAGTCAAATTGCCACCAAAAGCTTAAGCAGAAATAAACCATTGATTCAGAGGCAGGGTCTTTAAAGGAGCAGGACCAGTTTCATAGGCTTATGCACAGGTATACAGGATCCCTGCACTTACAAGGGCCCACACTTGGCTTAATGCTCCTTTGTAGATATCTTAACATTCTTAATAATCTTTGAATAGGGGGCTCTACATTTTCATTTTGTATGAGGCCTTGCAAATTATATAGCTATTCCTCTCTGAGAGCTTTTATTGTAACAAATGAAGGCAGTTTCATAGAACTAAATAATTTTGGATTCAAAGATTCTTCAGAGATCATTCACTCAAAATACTCATTTGACAAACAAGAAAACTGAGCTCAAAGAAAGGCTGATTGCTTAATCAAGATCCCACAGTGAGCACTGGCAGTGTCAGACTAGAAACAGATTCTTATCGCAAAGTCCAGTCTTCTCATTACTCCATGTGGCAGGCTTCCTAGCAGAGAGGACTGCTTGATAGTCAGTCTATTTTGCCAAAATATTTGGTAAACTATTTAGAAATCTCACTTTATGAGGCTGATATAAAAACACAAATATCCATCTTTCCTTGTTCAATCTTGCATCCTATTTCCTCACCTATGACCTCCAATGGAACAGATTCCATTGACAATCTCCAGAATCTAAAATGAGAGCTGGATAGAGAAATATAAATTAATAGAAACTCCTGGACAATTATCTGATAACAGATATAAAAATTACAGTGTCCATATCCCTCACTCCACAATTCCATTTCTACATACTGTCTCACATACACATGAATATTATTGCATACCAGAGACTATCCATTGTGGTGTTGCTTATAATAGCAAAAGATTAACAATCTAAATATCTGTCAATAGGAAACTGGTTTAAATTTATATGTATATGCATATAATATGTACATAAATACATGCACACATACAGATATATATATGATACTATGTTCATGCAACAAAATATTACATATCTCTTAGGAAAAAGAGGTTAATTTATATTTACTAATATGAAACAATATCTAACATCAGTTCAGTTCAGTTCAGTCGCTCAGTCGTGTCCGACTCTTTGCGACCCCATGAATCGCAGCATGCCAGGCCTCCCTGTCCATCACCAACTCCCAGAGTTCACTCAGACTCACGTCCATCGAGTCCGTGATGCCATCCAGCCATCTCATCCTCTGTCATCTCCTTCTCTTCCTGTCCCCAATCCCTCCCAGCATCAGAGTCTTTTCCAATGAGTCAACTCTTCTCATGAGGTGGCCAAAGTATTGGAGTTTCAGCTTTAGCATCATTCCTTCCAAAGAAATCCCAGGGTTGATCTCCTTCAGAATGGACTGGTTGGATCTCCTTGCAGTCCAAGGGACTCTCAAGAGTCTTCTCCAACACCACAGTTCAAAAGCATCAATTCTTCGGCGCTCAGCCTTCTTCACAGTCCAACTCTCACATCCATACGTGACCACAGGAAAAACCATAGCCTTGACTAGACGGACCTTAGTCGGCAAAATAATGTCTCTGCTTTTGAATATAGTAAGTTGGTCATAACTTTTCTTCCAAGGAGTCTTTTAATCTCATGGCTGCAATCACCATCTGCAGTGATTTTGGAGCCCAGAAAAATAAAGTCTGACATTGTTTCCACTGTTTCCCCATCTATTTCCCGTGAAGTGATGGGACCGGATGCCATGATCTTCATTTTCTGAATGTTGAGCTTTAAGCCAACTTTTCCACTCTACACTTTCACTTTCATCAAGAGGCTTTTAGTTCCTCTTCACTTTCTGCCATAAGGGTGGTGTCATCCGCATATCTAACATACTGCTTCACAAAAAAGAGGTATAAAACTATACAGCACGCTTCTCTTTGTGGGGGGAAAGGATACAGGAGTCCCCCCAACCACCACCCCCAGTCACTATCTGTAAGAGATAAGTTCCAAGTGGATGTCTAAAACCACAGATAATACCAGACCCTTTATATACTATGTTTTTCCTATACATTCACACCATACATACTGTGGATATGAATGTATAAGAACTATGATAAAGTTTAATTTATAAATTAGGCACATTAAGAGATTAACAATAACTAATAAAAAATAGAATAATTATAACAACATATTGAAATAAGTTATGTGAATGTGGTCTGCCCTCTTTCTTTCTCTCTCTCTTTCTCTCTCAAAATATCTCATGGTACAAGTGTAATGCCTTAAAGGAAGCGCTTTACAGCAAACCCGAATTGCCAGCATCGTTATCCTTGCACTCTGGGCCCATTAGTAAGTAAAATAACAGGAACAGTGCAATCCGGCAACAGTTATTTCATATCACGATGGCCACTAGAGTGGATGCGATGATTCACATCCCTCATGGAACAGAGGGGATAGCGCAAGATTTCATCACGCTACACAGAACAGCGCACCACTTAAAACCTACGAATTGGGAGTTCCCTGGTGGTCCAGCAGTTAAGAATCCGGCTGCCATTGCAGGGGACACAGGTTCAATCCTGTATCCCTGGTTTGGGAAGATCCCACACACCACAGAGCGACTAAGCGCATGCACCCACGAGCCCTAGAGCCCACGGTCTGCAACAAGAGAAGCCACCGCGATGAGAGCCCTTTGCACACAGCGAGAGAGTAGTCGCCTGGCTCTCCACAGCTAGAGAAAGCCCGCATGCAGCAGTGAAGGCCCGGGGCAGCCAAAAATAAATAAATAAACATGTAAGACTCATGGACTGTCTATTTCTGGAATTTTCCATTTAATATTTTTGAACCTCAGTTGACCACAGGGAACTGAAACCTCAGAAACCAAAACCACTGATAAGGGGGAAAACACCACTGTATTTAGTTATATACCCTGTAATTACACAAACATATGTTGGAGTATTTGTACTGGTACCTAATCTATCTAGAAGTACATTCAAAACAGAATGAGTGCCTTCAAGGAGACTCAGGGATAGGAATGTGGGGAAAGTTTTTATTCTATGCCCTTTGGTTCCCTTAAAATGTGTGCTATTGGCATATCTTTTCAAAAATTAATTAGTTATAAATTAGGAGGCTGGGATTAACCCATACACACTATTGGATATAAAACAGATAGCCAATAAGGGCCTACTGTATATCACCAGGAACTGGTGTTAACATTTTCTAATAACCTATAAGGTGTAAACTGTAGTTAACATTTTCTAATAACCTATAAGGGAAAAGGATCTGAAAAAGAACATATATATGTATGTATGTATGTATATAACTGAGTCAGTGTGTTGTACATCTGAAACTAATATAACATTATAAATTAACTAAACTTCAATAAAATAAAATAATTCATTCCATTAAATGAGTGTCTGAAAGAGGACCCTACGACACTGCCAGTACTGATTCATGTCTACAACAGTGGCTTCTCTCGTAGCTCAGTCAGGAAAGAATCTGCCTGCACCGCAGGAGACCTGCGTTCGATTCCTTGGTTGGGAAGATCCCCTGGAGAAGGCAATGGAAACCCACTCCAGTATTCTCGCCTGGAGAATCCCATGGACAGAGGAGCCTGGTGGGCTACAGCCCATGGGGTCTCAAAGAGTTGGACACGACTGTGACCAAACCACCACAGTAGGGAAAAGCACACTATTGCTATCTTATTTACTAAGGCTTTTGCTAGGATCTTGTATTGAACTTACAGACAAAGGCAATTATAAGCAGTTACATCAAACCGGGGGGAAAAACACACAGTTCTCTCTTTTCCCCCTCCTCTGCTCTATATAAAAAGAAAAATCTGAAAAGTTTTCAAAACCTGCTTAATCCATTGCTTGTTTAGTCATTGGCACAGCTGTGTGACACAGTGGAGAAAACGAGAAATGTTCCAACTCTTTCTTTGGAAATTTGCCAACATCCTCTCCAAACTGTCCTTCAGAATATCCACTTATGTTTCACCAATGCACCTACCAATCGCGTTGCTGAGCACTTTCACAGGAGCTTTACTTTGTATCAAAAGCACAAAGGGGGACACAAACGTGGGTACTGCCCTCGTTCAGCAGAAGTACATTTTCCTCAAGTGGCAGCACCAATGGTGAGTTTAGTTCTCCAAGTGAGCCCAGTTCCCTTGGGAAAACCGATTCCTAGTTAACAAACAAAGACAAGGGAGAGTCCCCCCTCAGCCTCGTATGCTCTGTTCTTCCACTTCACATGGTCTACATTTACGCAGCCCACACGCAGTGGACCAAGAATGGCCACAAATTCTAGACACACCTCTCCTTGGGAGGCAGGATCTGTTTCCACTCTTCCAGATTCTGGGTTGCCCTCTGACTTCTTTGACCAGTGGGATATAGCAGAATTGGCGCCATACCAAGTCTGAGTCCAGTCTTTAAGAGACTGACTGTTTCCTCCTTTTCCTTTCAGCATCCCAAGCAAGGCACTGTGTAAAAATTCAATTGCCTTCCTAAGGAGAGCAGGTGAAGATGCTAAAACAGCATGGAGAAGGAAAAAGGGCTAAAGCCATTCCTGTCAAGACACCAAGCACGTGGAGAAAATAATCTAAACCCTCAGCCCATACCAGCAACCAATGGAAGAGCACCAAGTAACCTGTGTCAATGCCAGGTGGAGTGGAAGAGCCACCCAGCCAAGCACTGCCCAGATTCCTGACCCACAAAATTATGAGATGTAATTAAATGCAGCAACACATAACCAGACTACCACCCTAGCAGCTATTAAACACTGACATCTTCAAAGAGTTCATACTCAAAATTCAGTCTTTCCTAAATTACCTTAGAATAATAATAGAATTATCTCATGCCAGGCAGCCACCACTCCTGGGAGAAGGAGCCAGGTTCAAGCTGAGAGAATAGAAGGGTCTCCTCCCCTAGCATCTCTTCCTACAATTGCTAGAGATAAATCTACTTGGCCAAGGTGAGGGGCCATCATCTGTCACTGAGGACTCCAGAGATCACAGGTCACAGAGCCTGAAGTTTGCCAGCTCACACAGGATCCCCATCCCTGAGGGTATCCCTTGACCAACCCTATTCATGGCACTGCTCGACCAAACCCATGTCCACCATGTCATGGCGGTCACATGTGGTTATTCTTGGAGGTGGGATAAGAACCAGTCCTCTTACTGCAGCCCTTGCCCTTCCAGGCTGAGCTGAGAGGAAAAGCCAAGTCTTGGAAGAAGAGATTTCTGGATTAACTTCCCCAAACCATCACTGGCAGCTGCCACCCACTCCAGCCCATGTGCCTGTCCTCACCCACCCACAGGGTTGCCAAGGCCTGAAGGAGGTGGCTCTGTCAGAAACCATAATTAGGGATTTCATCATATACTTTAGCTCCATGAGAACAAATTCTTCCCAGAGCATGCAAATCTATTGTTCAAATTTCAAACACCCAAATGACCTTCAAACCCATTGTTGGGAATGCATTAGGTGGAAAAGTAAAGACACCACCTCTTCTGAATTACAGACATGGTCTCGAAATGCAGAAAAGGGCATTTCTAAGGTTGAAGCAAGAATGAGAGACTTTAAAACAGCATGATGAAGGAATACAATGAGACTGACAAATATAACTTAGCAGGGTCCAGGTTGTACAGAGGAGAGCATGCACAGAGATGCTATGAGAGAGGAGAAAAGGGAGGTGAAAAGAGGGTCTTCTCCCCTCCTGGTTCCTGGCTTCAAAGGAATGAAGTCCCATTCAGTGTCACTGAACACCTTCCCTCACTGTCTGTAGAGACAAATATAAATGGTGAGCTGACCATCTGAATAATCTATTATTCAGAAAGTCTGGATATTACTAGGGAAGAAAGGTGTTGGTTTAGAGGAAAGCTTTTTTTCCTCCCAAGCCAAAGGAAGACTTTTCTAAATGATCTCAATAATTTTCTCAATTTTTTACTTCAGATAATGACTCTTCCCAGAACACTCTTGGGTCGGGTCTATAGGAGCAGAGGAGGAGAGAGAGAAAGGGAGAGCCACCCAGGTTACCTCTCTGGCTGCTTAGACTGGTCCAATTCCACTAAGCATCACACAAACCTCTTCATTCCTTCTGCTGTGTTCACCTGACCTTTTTCAATTTCTTTTTCCTCTCTCCATTACCCTAAGGGAGTTATCTAGCCACTCCGACTTTCTTTGCATGCAAAATGTAACAGTCCTTTGTTTCTTCTTTCAGATAAAAGGCCGTCTTGGGGAGGGGAAAAGAAAAGAGCCTGGCTTCTTCAAATTAGCTCTGAAATAAAAGTCACTGCCAGATGTTATATAAAAGGTGACGTAATCCTAAAGTACTTCATTACATATGCAGCTCTGCTCCTCAGCCCAGGAGGAGTTTATTACATTTTGTCGATCCCATTTTCTAAACCCACATCATTTTTACATAATTTTTCCTGCCTGACAGACATCTTCACATTTTCACAGCAACCCATCAAGATAGCGTTGCAACGGCACAGGGAACTGGGTTGGCCGTTTACAAATAAGGGCGCTAATAAGCCAGATTTGTCCCTGAGATACAATTCAGAGGTAAATGGTCTATCCATGCGTGTAAGAAGCACATCTATTTTAGAAAAATAGGGAAGAAAGCAGAGCATCATTCCAGCTGACACCATGTTCTTTCAAAATAGGTACTGAATCTATTCTACAAGTAGGAAAATGGGGAAATGCCAATCTAAACTTATTCTTGCAATCCTCTTCGTTTCCCTAATAAATTCCTGAGTCCTAGTGGAATAAATAGCCATGGCAAATGCATTAAGATCAAACTTCCTGCCTTTTTGGATTGGCACAAAATTTAGATGAAAACACACATTTGTACCAAGGCAATATCTAGCTACCGGGATGCTTTAAGTGCAAACACTGCGAGACACTTCCTCCCACTCCCCAGGTGCTAGGCATCTTTCCCCCTCTTTTCCTGGGCACTCGGGGCCCTACTGCCCTCTGACGGTGAAAAGCAGCAGTGCAGGCTGGACACTTCTTCCCTCCCAGGAGGATTAAGGACTAGCTGGCGTCCATAGCCGAGAGGACCACTGCCTTAAGATCACTATGAGAGGCCGAATACTCTCAGCTACTAGTCGGGAAAAAATCTGACTCAGAATTCCGGTGGGAGAAGAAAATGCCTGTAACTCCCACTCCCAAGAAATGTATATACCTATATGCCATTCATATTGAGAATCTCCTTCAGTTTTAATGAAAGACCTCTGTTAAAATGAACTTTATGGCTCCAGACTGTAATTACAAACTCGGGGTAACAGATTTTCTCATTTCTTTTAAGCGCAGAATTTGAATATAGGACAAAAGGAGATGTGAAGGCTTTGTAAAAGAACTCTGACGTTCCCCTGTGCCCTCCTCCCCCATCGCTGAGGAAACAGATGTAGATGGATGGATCACTAGGCCCCAAAATACACGTCTTATTTTCTACTTTTGCCCAAGGTCAACACATTCCTTAGTTCTAAAGTATTTTGCTTCATAGATTCAAATTTTCCTTTCCTTTTAAAGCAGTTTTTCTTCATATGAAGGTTATTCGTGCACATGGCCTAAAGAGTCAAATAGTTCTGCAAGTCTCATTCCAAAAAACAGCAGTCCCCACAGCATCTACCTCTTGTTTCCTGCTCCTAAGAGGCAACTACTTTCAACTCTTTCAACTGAATCCTTTACTCTCTACCCCCATGTTTCTGAATGATGTGTGTATGTTGCTACTTCTTGATGTTTCGGCTTAGGCATTTTATACTGACTGTGCACTATGGAAGACGATTTCATGCACATATACACACAGACCCCACCACACAAATATCCTTTCCAGTAGAATTTTGGTAAGATTAAAAATCAATATGTATAGTACTATGACTATTAAATTCTTAACAGCCAAGTCATGTAGAATCCAGGAGCTCTGGCATGCTGCAGTCCATGGGGTCGCAAAGAGTCGGACACGACTGAGTGACTGAACTGAAATCATGTGGTATGCCATATTAAGTTTTTATTTTCCTTGGAGTTTAAAAAAAAAGTTCTTTTTTTCCACATGCTCATTTTTCTGTTGTATTCATTCCCTGCAGGAGATCATGGCAACCTACTCCATTTTCCTTGCCTGGAGAATCCCATGGACAGATGGAGGCTTGCAGGCTGCAGTCTATGGGGTCGCAAAAAGTCAGACATTACTGAAGCAACTTAGCATGCATGCACCCAATGTATTAATTTCATAAGGCTGCCATAACAAAATACCACAGTCTTGGTGGCTTTAAGCAAGAGAAACTGGGAATTCCCTGGAAGTTCATGGGTTAGGACTCTTGTGCTTTCACTGCAATAAATAATAAGTCCACTGCTGAGACCTACAGCTCAAGGAGGTGAGGATTCTTTTAAAAAATAATACGAGAAATTTATTATCTCACTGTTCTGGAAATTTACTATTCACAGTCTGAAACTGAGGTGTCGGCAAGACCATGTTCCCTTTGAAGCCTCTAAGGAGGAGCCTTCTTTGCTCCTTCCTACCTTCTAGTGTTTGCCAACAACCCTGGCATTCCTTGTTTTACAGAAACATCTACACCTTGATGATCACATGGCCTTTTTTCCTGTGTATGCCTGTATCATCAAATGACACACTCCTCTTCATATGGCATGGTCTCTCTATATTGCTTCTCCTCTTGCTATCAAGACATCAATCATCTAAGACTAAGGGCCTACCCTGTTCCTGATTGACCTCACCTTAATTTACATCCTCATTGCATCTGCAAAGACATCATTTCTGAATAAGTTCACATTCTCAGGTATCAAGTGTTGGAACCTCAACTTATGTTTCAGTTCAGTTCAGTCACTCAGTTGTGTTTAGTTCAGTTCAGTCGCTCAGTCGTGTCCGACTCTTTGCGACCCCATGAATCGCAGCACGCCAGGCCTCCCTGTCCATCATCATCTCTCAGAGTTCACTCAGACTCACGTCCATCGAGTCCGTGATGCCATCCAGCCATCTCATCCTCGGTCGCCCCCTTCTCTTCCTGCCCCCAATCCCTCCCAGCATCAGAGTCTTTTCCAATGAGTCAACTCTTCGCATGAGGTGGCCAAAGTACTGGAGTTTCAGCTTTAGCATCATTACTTCCAAAGAAATCCCAGGGCTGATCTCCTTCAGAATGGACTGGTTGGATCTCCTTGCAGTTGTGTTAGGGGGTCACTATTCTATCCACATCTACATCAGTTTATTTCCAAATTCTCTCCAATTGTCTAAATCTCCTCTGAGTATATGCAAATATTTTCTGTTTCCTATCAGGTTCCATCTTCTGTGTTGGTTCCCACTCAGGCTTTCCCTTTATGACTGATTATAGTTACAGTCCATAACCTTTCAAGTTCAAATGCAAAAACAGTGCATGTTTCTATCTCAACAGCGTCATTGGCTAAACAAGGTCACATGCCAATCTCAAACCAATAGTTACATGCAGGAGAATGCTATGTGCACAGTGGCCTAAGCCTGGGTCTTATGGTCTATCCCTGGAGCTGAGAGTAAGACCAGTTTTATTTAACTGCATGATATGAGCATGAGAAAGAGGTGATTCCTGTATAAAAGCAGGATTTGAATATGAAACAAAGTAACATAGGAATAAGGAATAAAGGGTGAATAGATGTCAAGCACCAAAAAACACTAATGTCCGCTATATCTTGTCAACAAGACCTTTAAGAGGTTTCACTTTACCTAAACCAGAACAGCATCTTTGGCTCTCTAGAGAATTTTATGATAATAGACTCACTCCAGGAAAGTTAAAAAAACAGAAAAGAAATTGAACAAAAATACATTCACATCTACATTTTATCCTTTTTTTTGTTTTTATAGGAATTGGTCTGGTAAGATCTAAAGGAAAAACACACATCACTTTAATACATTTTGACATCCTAAAATGTTTGGGGAGAAAGTATTATCCAAAATACAAAATGTCCTACAAATGCAAAGAAATACCCTCTGGTCAAATCCTCATGATTTCAAACAGAAGCATGCAGAAAACAAAAATTGCAACCAACCAGGCAATAACCATCCCACTGATATTAAAAATGTTCTCCTGCAGAGATGCCACAAGAAGTTTTCTTCAAGTGACTTTTCACACTTCACCCTGGTTGTCCAAAATCATCTGTTCCCATCTATGAAGAGTTTTGAGAACACCAGACTCACTCCCCCTCCATCATACAGCACCGAAGGAGTTCAGAAATGTTTAGCTTTGGGTTTCCTTTCTATTGGCTTCTCTATTAATCTTTGACCTAATTCTTTGTACTTTGGAACAACAGATCCCAAACTTTAACTGTCATTTTATTCACTGAAACAGTTAGTGTTTGAGTCTAAGGATTAGTGATCTTTCCCAGCCTGAAGGCCTCTGTCAGGGCAAAACACAGGCTTAGAGACGGTAAGATCCAAGACAATAAAATCACAAAGAAAAATGGAGGAAATAGGAGAAGATGGTGTCATGGTTAATTTTACATATTAGTTTGACTGGGCCCCAGGATGCCCGGATGTCTGGTTAGGCGTTATTACCTGGGTGTGTATGTGAGGATGTTTCAGGAAGAGATAGATAAGCATTTGAATTAGTGGACTGGTACCATTCAATCCATTGAGGGCACAGATAGTATACAAAGGCAGAGCAAGGTTGCATTCTCTCTCTGCCTGAATACTTGAAGTGAGATATATGTTTATATTTTATGATCACAATGAACATTTCCATTTACTTTGCATTATACGTCATTGGTCATATATGGATGTGAGAGTTGGACTGTGAAGAAAGCTGAGCACCGAAGAATTGATGCTTTTGAACTGTGGTGTTGGAGAAGACACTTGAGAGTCCCTTGGACTGCAAGGAGATCCAACCAATCCATTCTGAAGGAGATCAGCCCTGGGATTTCTTTGGAAGGAATGATGTTAAAGCTGAAACTCCAGCACTTTGGCCACCTCATGTGAAGAGTTGACTCATTGGAAAAAACTCTGATGCTGGGAGGGATTGGGGGCAGGAGGAGAAGGGGACGACCGAAGATGAGATGGTTGGATGGCATCACTGACTCGATGGACGTCAATCTGAGTGAACTCCGGGAGTTGGTGATGGACAGGGAGGCCTGGCGTGCTTCGATTCACGAGGTCGCAAAGAGCTGGACACGACTGAGCGACTGAACTGAACTGAACTGATACGTCATTATAAATGTTAACAAAACTTAAAAAGGATACCTTTGGGTCAGTCAGAGGAAAGTACCAAAGTCTCGTGTGGGGGCTGCAGTTTAAGGATGCTGTCTTCAGCCATCATATGTTGAAAAACAGTGGTAAGCAGTACCCAAGTCCGTATCAGAGACACTGTGCATTTCCTTATATATCTTATTGAATCTGTTTCTCTGGAGAACCCTGAATGATACAGATGGAATAGAGAGAAAAAAAAAAGTAATCAAATAAAAAGCTAGGGAAAGAGAAGGCAAGGAAAAAAAAAAAAAAAACAGAATAAAGAATGTGGAGAGAAGAATATAAGATGATAAGATGGGAAAAGTCCTAACTTGGGTATGAGGAACTCACTGCCTAGCCCTGTGCGCCTGTCTTACCCCTCTGGGCCCCAGTCTCCCCACTAAGAGGAGCAACCTGACAACATCTCTTGAATTCCTCTCGGCCAGCCACTCTCTGGAAAAGGCAATGGCACCCCACTCCAGTGGTCTTGCCTGGAGAATCCCAGGGACGGGGGAGCCTGGTGGGCTGCCGTCCATGCTGTCGCTAAGTCGGACAAGACTGAAGCGACTTAGCAGCAACCACGCTCTAATTGTGGTTCCTCCAGTCCACCCCCTCAGCTAACACTCATGCAATAGGTGCCTACCTGCCAAGGTCCTCACCTGGGTGGGGATGACAAGCAGCTCACTGCAGGACTGGTTTTAAGTGCTCCCTTTGTCAATAAAGCCCTTTTCGGCATTCTGAGCACAGAGAGAGGATCCCGGTGGGATGGGCAGCTAAGTGCTGGATGTAAAGCTGCCAAACCATCAGGCCCAGGGGAGGCGCTCTGCGAAGAGCATTTCCTAAAAACTCAGCATTTAGAATGACACAGCTCGACGTCCCTTTCCCAGAACCTATCACTTCACCTCCTATGGGGTTTTAATGGTTGAAAAAACAATAAGCTCTCTATTCCAGGTGATGTTAGCAAAAGACCTATTTCTCAGATTAATGCCCTCAACCGAATACCAGAGCAAATACACAGGCTCTTTTAGGTCTTATTCACCCTTCTATTTGCTGCTGCCCCTCCATGGAAGCAGATGAGATTTTATGGCATGATTAGTACTGAGAGTTCTGAGCAGTGATCTTCAACCAGAGGACATTCAAATCCCCTAGAGAGGTTGTTTTTAAAAATGGTTGTTTGGGCCCCTTTCCTAAAATTTTTCATTTAATTGGTCTAATAGAGGAATGCAGGCATCAGTCTTTTCTCTTTAAACACTTCCCAGGTGATTCTAATGTGAGGCCAGGATGAGAACTACGAGGCTGAGGGCTACAGTGTTTCCACCAGGTGTGGAGCAGCAGGGAGCCCCTCAGACACACCTGCTTTACCAAGAATCCTTAACAGAAAGGAAGTTTCCCCCACAATAGCTGTAGATGCTGTGTTTTGGTCTAGCTTTTCTCTTTCCCCTACAGAGCTACAGACATACTCCAAGCAAGCAAGGGTCCTACCAAGGGTAAGAAAACCATCAAATTTTTGCCAAACTAGCACCCTTCTAAATTTGGGGCTGACCTCAGTTTTAGAACTTACAAGAACAATTGATCTACCTCCATCTAAGG
Organism: Cephalophus harveyi; assembly: GCA_006410635.1. Taxonomy (NCBI): domain Eukaryota; kingdom Metazoa; phylum Chordata; class Mammalia; order Artiodactyla; family Bovidae; genus Cephalophus; species Cephalophus harveyi. The sequence continues at coordinate 328,513 of SJYT01065229.1, read as the reverse complement.
AAATGAGTTCCAATGCCAAGCAGTTCTGGTTCGATAATACGTTCATCATCAAAGCCATTTCTTAGGTACTAGAGAAAGTAGAGTCACTGGCCCTGTGTTCCTAAATCTTAAACTTTGTCCTGTATTCTGAAAAGTCTGTCCCTCTACAGAGTTTAAAACAGCTACATCCATAGTTTGAGCAGTATCTCAGTTTGTCATGGATCTTCAAAGTAAATTATCTGGCTTCTGTGGCCAATTTTTACTTTTTAAAATTTGTCAATAATATTCCTCCCTACAATGTCCCATTGGTCAGTTTTCATTCCAGTCCCAAAGAAGGGCAATATCAAAGAATGTTCAAACTGCCGCATAGTTGCACTCATTTCATATGCTAACAAAGTAATGCTCAAAATTATCCAAGCTAGGCTACAACAGTACATGAACCGAGAACTTCCAGATGTTCAAGCTGGATTTAGAAAAGGCAGAGGAACCAGAGATCAAATTGCCAACATCTGTTGGATCATAGAAAAAGCAAGAGAATTCCAGAAAAATATCTATTTTTGCTTCATTGACTATGCTAAAGCCTTTGACTGTGTGGATCACAACAAACTGTGGAAAATTCTGAAAGAGATGAGAATACTAGACCACCTGACCTGCCTACTGAGAAATCTGTATGCAGGTCAGGAAGTAACAGTTAGAACCAGACATGGAACAACAGACTGGTTCTAAATTGGGAAAAGAGTACGTCAAGGCTATATACTGTCACCCTGTTTATTTAACTTACATGCAGAGTACATCATGTGAAATACCAGGCTGGAAGAGGCACAAGCTGGAACCAAGATTGCCAGGAGAAATATCAATAACCTCAGATATGCAGATGACACCACCCCTATGGCAGAAGTGAAGAGAAACTAAAGAACCTCTTGATGAAGGTGAAAGAGGAGAAAACCTGGCTTAAAACTCAACATTCAAAAAATTAAGATCATGGCATCCAGTCCCATCACTTCATGGGGGAATAGATGGAGAAACAATGAAAACAGTGACAGACTTTATTTTCTTGAGCTCCAAAATCACTGCAGAAAAGACGATTGCTCCTTGGAAGAAAAGCTGTGACAAACCTACACAGCATATTAAGAGCAAAGACATTACTTTGCCAACAAAGGTCCATATACTGAAAGTTAAGGTTTTTTCAGTAGTCATGTATGGATGTGTGAGTTGGACCTTCTGAGATTCTGAGATTACAATCTCAGAAAGCTGAGTGACGAAGAATTGACGCTTTTGAACTGTGGTGTTGGAGACGACTCTTGAGAGTCCCTTGGACTACAAGGCAATCAAACTAGTCAGTCCTAAAGGAAATCAATCCTGAATATTCATTGGAAGGACTGAAGCTGAAGCTCCAATACTTTGGCCACCTGATGGGAACAGCCAACTCATTAGAAAAGACCCTGATGCTGGGAAAGATTGAAGGCAGGAGGAGAAGGGGACGGCAGAGGATGAGATGGTTGCATGACATCACTGAATCAATGGACATGAGTTTGAGTAAGCTCTGGGAGATGGTGAAGGATGGGGAACCCTGGCGTGCTGCAGTCCATGGGATCACAAAGAGTCAGACACAACTTAGCAACTGAACAGCAACAGCATGATGTTCCATATATTTAGCCCTTACAGTATATCAGGCACCATAATAGACATGAAATATATCTAATTCACAGGACAACCCTGAAAAGCAAGCACTATTTTTCTAAGTTTACAGATGAGAGATCCCATGGCTGGTAACTGTTAGACCTGAGATTCAAATTCAGGTCTATCTGGCTCCAAAAATAATCCTCTTCCCACAGTGCTCTACTTCCCACAGAAAATCTGTTGGAAGGTCAGTAGCTGCAACAAAACAATAAAAGTAGATATTTGTATAGTAAAGAGCTGAATTACCCGCAATGTTCTCTTACTCCCTGAACTCTAAAAGGATCCTTAGCCCCAGATTTCCCATCGTCAACTATATTAAAGTCTTTAGAGCCTCCAAGGCCTCTGAGAATGCCTATACTTCCTGATTAATTTGTGAGATGCATTACACACGTCTAAACTCTATATAATCAGATCCTATAGATGTTTAATCAGTGTGGCTGGTAGAGTGGGAACTGGAAGCTCCAAAGGACAGGCAGACATCTGTTTGAGTCAACTAGGAAAAAGACTTTCTAACAAGAATGCAAGCTCTTAGGCTCTTTGAGAGAGAAAGGCAACTTGGGGCAGACACCAGGAACACAGTCAACCACATTCAAAGATAAGGAACTTAGGATGCGTGCCAGCCTTTTGAGAACAAAAGAAGGCCCCACGCCCCAACCTCTGGTGCTCTACAAACCAAGCGAATTGACTGCAATCCTAAAATGTTTATCCAGCTAAGTTCCCCCAGGGTTGTCTTAAAGAAGATAGGAAGAGCTGGACCACAATAGAAAAGCCCCCATCTCACTTGGTAGGTCATACTGAAGTTGGAAGAAGTAATTGCTTGACTATTTAGATCCCATCCGAGTTGGGCCTTCTCACTGAGACAATCTAGTCTTAAAGAAGGACTGTCCCTTCCTCTCTCCTATTAGTAGGCAGCAGCCGCCTCGTCATCCCCTCCAGAGTCAGGAAAGCTATTATCTATCTCCTGGATTTAGTGAAGCAAATAGAAGTTTGATTTCTTTTCAGATAAAAGAGATGATGCAAATGAGAATTTTATCTTGCATGGAGGAGTGACAAAGTAGGAGAATGAATCCTTCTTGATTACAATCTTCCATCATTCTGATTTTATAATTACTGAATGGAATCAATCAGCTTTCAATTGTTACCTTGGTGAAAGATTAAAACATCATTACTTGTCCTACATATTTCACACTTTAGCAAATGTTAATAAACTGAATGCATGAGAAATGGTTATATTATTTCTCATGATATTGGGATGTTAATGACATTTGTATTGATTTTAATACACATTTGTTGGTCCAAGAGAGTCAGATTCCAACGAGGCATAGCATCCTATAATCAACACTAACAAATGAAGACTACTGAACACTGAAATGGCCCAGATGAAGTCATTAATCAGAAATATCATAAAATAATTGCCAAAAAACTAGGGCAGTCTTATCTTCCTAATGAACATCTTTTATGGAATATTGATTAATTTATAACTCTTACACATTGTTGATTTCTCTATTAAAATATTTTAAGTAAGTATATGAAAAGCACTGTAAAAAGCAACATTAGGAGAGAACTAACTTCTCAATAGAGAGGCTCATAGGTACCTTCCCAAAAGGTGAGAAAGAGTCCTGAAGATCACAGAATATATACAACTCTTCCTTAAAGCAATTGAAGTCTGAAAATTTCTTAGCCTAAGAGTGGGAAGGAACTTACAGAGTTATGAATAACATAAAACAGAATAACAAAGGTGATGTTTCCGTAGTTAAGACACCACAGCTTCAAGTAACTTTGGCTGCTTGACTTGTACTTCAGTTTCCTCATCTGTAAAATGGGACATAATAATAGCACTCACTTCACAGGGCTGATGTCAAGATAAAATGCAAAAGTAATATATATACAGCCTATATTAGCATCCTCCAGTCAAACTGCATTTCCCCAGTTAAAACAGTCTGTTGTTGCTGTTCAGATGCTAAGCTGTGTCTGACTCTTTGTGATCCCATGAACTGCAGCACGTCAGGCTTCCCTGTCCTTCACTATCTCGGAATTTGCACAAACTCAAGTCCATTGAATCAGTGATGTCATCTAACCATCTCATCCTCTGAGACCCACTTCTCCTCTTGCCCTCAGTTTTTACCAGCATCAAGATCTTTTCCAATGAGCTGACTCTTTGCATCAGGTGGCCAAAGTATCAGAGCTTCAGCATCAGTGCTTCCAGTGAATATTCAAGGTTGGTTTCTTTTAGGATTGACTGGTTTGATTTCCTTGCTGTCCAAGGGACTCTCAAGAGTCTTCTTGAGTTTCATATATATGAAGATCTTATTTTGTTTCTCCCAAATTCTGTTTGATTTTTTATGATTACTTACTCTAGCTGGTACATTGATCCATGCCTCCTAGGGGGCTAATCAAGTCTGGGAGGATCTGAAAACTAGAGTCTAGCCTTGCAGGTAATAAATAGTGAGGGGTGATGAGGAAGCCAGAGAATGAGGTCTTAAATGCTTCACAGTGTGAAACTTTACCAGCGCCAGCCTTTAATAGATCTATAAGAATTGTGATAAATGTCTTCTGTGGGATTCCATTTCTTTTAAATGCTGGAAAAAGCAATGTTTTTCTCCAAGAGAATATAGAAGATGAAATATAGATGGCCCTGGAAAGACATGTGAGTGGAAACGAGAGAGCCAGGCTTATAAGAAGCAGGACTGCGAAGAGTCATGGGAAGGGGGCTGGTGTGTCTGAGCCAAGTTCACCTGAATCTTCCAGAGATGAGTTAGAGGACTGGAAATGGGGGTCCTGGGTGACATCACTGGGTATTTCAAAATAAAATCAACTCTTCCAAAGCCCATTTTCTCAATTTAAGATTCACTGGCCTTCCTTTCCGTTTTGGCTTTTCAAAAACTTCATTGACACCAATTCAACATGCTATTCTTCAAATCCAGTTAAATTCATTCTACCAACCTCTTTTATCAGCTTTTTATTATCCCACACTTCCTTTAACGTTATTTGAAATTTTAAAACAATACAATAATGAGCATTTTTTAATCAAAGCAAGATACCCCTTATGTCTGCTGTGGAAAAAAAAAAAAAAAAAACTTATATAGGCCACTTCCAGTACTCTTGCCTGGAAAATCCCATGGGCGGAGGAGCCTGGTAGGCTACAGTCCATGGGGTCGCTGAGCGACTTCACTTTCACTTTTCACTTTCATGCATTGGAGAAGGAAATGGCAACCCACTCCAGTGTTCTTGCCTGGAGAATCCCAGAGACGGGGGAGCCTGGTGGGCTGCCGTCTATGGGGTCACACAGAGTCGGACACGACTGAAGTGACTTAGCAGCAGCAGTATACCTTGACTACGATGATGAGAGCAGTAGCAGCTATTGTCTATGGAGTGCTCACCATGAAGCAGGCATCATACTAATTGTTTTACTTACATTAATGTGCTTAACTCTTACAACATCCCAGCAAAACCAGACTGTTATTACAGATGAGGAAACTTAAGGTCATAAAGTTGGTGGTAAAACAAGGATTGCTTCATTCTTAAGTAACTATTCACTAGGGGTAAAATACAACAAATAAACTACATTTTTAAATGTAGATTAAAGAAGAGAGAGGTGCAGTTATATTTTTAAGTACATTTATTCACAAAGGGTGTAAAAAGCAACCTGAGAGCAATCACAGATAAATAGTGCTTTACTTTAAGGCCCATGAAAAAAGGTTTTGGTTTTCAAAACTGGTCGTAACAGTAAGTCCCATGCTACATACCTTTTGGGGGGGGGGGGGGGGGGGGGGGGGGGGTGTCTGGGTTCCTTCATTTGAATCTGGGAGGGCTTATGACTAACAGTGGAGGTGACACTATGTACTTTCAAGTTTAGTTCATAAATGCCTGCTTCTGATGGGATACTAGCTTTTGGAACCCAGCTACCATAGACTTTCACCTTAAAGGCCCAAGAAAAATACCAATTCCTTCTAGAGAATTAGAAGCTCTAGAGAGCTTAGCTTAACCAATTACAGGAGGCTCACTCAGATGCCATAGCTAAGTCCTTAGGGGCCATTGTTCTTCGGATCTCTTGGCAGCCCCCATTCAGCAAGGACAACCACCACAGGACCCCACAAACCAGTGGAGAGCCGACAGAAGGTTTTCCCCGCAACTTTCGGGATCACCTCCACATCTCTCGAGCCCCGCATGTCAGTGGATGGCCACCCTGGTGTTACACCCACAATTTTCGGGCCCCCATGCTGGTGGTCAGCTCCCACCACTTTCCATTCCCTGTCCTATATCTCCCAACATTTCAGCGTTCAGGGCAGTTTCCTCCATCTCCAGGCTGTCCCGCCTATTGCTGGGCTGCGTCCCTGCAAGGCCTGTGCTTGCCCAGCTTTAAGATGAAGGAAAGAACCCAAAGTCAGCAACAGAAGTCTAATGGATGGGGGGGATCTTACATGTCTGAAGCAAGGTCTCGGAGCAACATCCACCGTGTGCCGCTGAGGGCAATCAGGACATGGCGGCTGGCTTTGCTGGAGGCGGAGGGGATTACCAATTACAGGGGAATTGGCCTCAGGTGGTGCTAAAGCTGAAACTCCAGTACTTTGGCCACCTTATGCGAAGACTTGACTCATTGGAAAAGACTCTGATGCTGGGAGAGATTGGAGGCAGGAGGAGAAGGGGACGACAGAGGATGAGATGGCTGGATGGCATCACTGACTCGACGGACGTGAGTCTGAGTGAACTCTGGGAGTTGGTGATGGACAGGGAGGCCTGGCGTGCTGGATTCATGGGGTCTCAAAGAGTCAGACACGACTGAGCGACTGAACTGACTGACTGACTAGGCTCATTAGTTACCAGGGAATCCCACGAGGGGGGCGTGCTCCTCACTGCCCCTTTGATGAGAACAATCACCAGCTGGGGCCTGAGGCAAGTATGTAGAAAGGTCAGGCTGGTGGATAAGATACAGGTGAAGCAGGCACTGGTCAGGCAGGGGGGCTGGGCAGAGGGCAAGAGAGCAGCCATCCTGAGTGCCCTGGCCATACGGAGACCGAAGGAGCCAGCAGGGCTGGTTCCTCTGCCAGCTATGAGGAAGAATCTGTCCAGCCCTCTACCTCGGCTTCTGGTAGTTTGCAGACAACCTCCGGTGTTCCTTACCTTGTAGATGTATCACCCCAACCTCTGCCTTGATGGTCACATGATGTTCTCCTTGTGTGCATATCTCTGTGTCCAAATTCCCCCTTTTTATAAGGAAATGGGTCATATTGAATTAGGAAAGTGAAGAGGAACTAAAGAGAATCTTGATGAGGGTGAAAAGAGAGAGTGAAAAAGCTGGCTTAAAATTCAACATACAAAAAACAAAGATCATGGCATCCAGTCCCATCACTTCATGGCACATAGAAGGGGAAAAAGTGGAAGCAGTGACAGATTTTGTTTTCTTAGGTTCCAAAATCAGTGTAGACAGCGACTGCAGCCACGAAATTAAAATACATTTGCTCCTGGGAGGAAAGCGATGACAAACCTAGACAGTGTATTAAGAAGCAGAGACAAAAATAAATAAAAGCAGAGACTTGACTTTGCTGACAAAGTAGTCATGGTTAAATGTTAGGACTTAATTGTCCAATTTAGTCAAGTCAAAGCTATGGTTTTTCCAGTAGTCATGTACAGATGTGAGAGTTGAACCATAAAGAAGGCTGAATGCCAAAGAATCGATGCTTTTGAACTGTGGTCCTGGAGAAGACTCTTGAGAGTCCCTTGGACTGCAAGGAGATCAAACCAATCAAACAAGCCTGAATATTCATTGGAAGGACTGATGCTGCAAAGCTCCAATATTTTGGCCACTTGATACAAAGAGCTGACATTGAAAAAGACCCTGATGCTAGGAAAGGTTGAAGGCAAAAGGAGAAGGGGTGGCAGAGGATGAGATGATTAGGTGGCATCACCAACTCAATGGACATGAATTTTAGCAAACTCCGGGAGATGGTGAAGGACAGGGTAGCCTGGCATGCTGCAGTCTGTAGGGTTGCAAAGAGTCAGACATGCCTGAGTGACTCAACAACAACAACAACAAACAACTAATGACCTCATTTTAATTAGGCTTTGATTATCTCTGTAAACCCTATCTCCAGTCTCACTTTCTGAGGTTCTGGGGGTCAGAACTTCAACATATACCTTGTGAGTAAGGAGAGAGGGACACAATGCAACCCATAACATCAGTGAAGAAATGTGACCTAAAATGGGTAGTTTCATCATTTTGAAAAAGCAAAACATAAATTCAGCAGACACTGGAGTTTGCTTGATGTGTATATAAAGAAATGTGCAAAACACTTCTTTAGAAATTCCAGACAAAAGCAACCCTGGCTGGCTCTTTTTATGAACCTCAAATTCAGCCCAGATTCATAAATCCTTGTAGAAAACCCAGGCCAGTTTTGAAGTTTCCGACAAATTCCAGAGGCTGAATGGATCAGACAGAATTTCACTTGGTATTTAGGATTATTGCAACTAACCTGAAACTTAAGGCATATTCATGGAACACAAACTCCTTACAAATTGAATAGCAGCAGATACTAAGGGCTCATGAGCCATCTGGAATGTACATGCTGAATGTTGAGGTTTTCCCATGTCAATAACATGTGATGAGGGTGGCAGGCAGGCTGGCAAGTTCTCACTGTTATCAACTCTATCATGGTGTATTTGCATCTCATGTGCATTTAAATTATTTCAAGTAGTGCAGATACACAAACAATAATAAAGAACCTCTTTGTGAGTAAAATTTTAAAACAATGTGTATCTCATCAAATGTAAAATTTGACAAAAGTTGCAAAATTTCAAGATGGGCAGGCTGATTGACTTGCAAACTGTGGTTTTATTAATGCCATAGGAAGATGTTACTTTAACTGGTTATCGGAAACAACTACCATCTTTGACCAGCAGGCATTAGTATCCATGTACATCTAAACTTCCACCAGTGGTTTCAGTAGTCATTCAGTTTCAGTAGCTCTCATTTCAAATTTGACTGTGTTGACAAAGGATTAATCTCCAAAATAGGCAACCAGCTCATGCAACTCAATACTAGAAAAACAAACAACCCAATCAAAAAATGGGTAAAAGACCTAAAGAAACATTTCTGTAAAGAAGACATACAGATGGTTAGTTAACACATGAAATGGTGTTGAACACTGATCGTTTTTAGAGAAATGCAAGTCAAAACTACAATGAGGTATCATTTCACACTGGTTGGCCATCATCAAAAAATCTACAAACAATAAATGCTGGAGAGAGTGTAGAGAAAAAGGACTGTTGCACTGTTGGTGGGAATGCAAATTGATACTATGGAGAACAGTATGCTGCTGCTGCTGCTAAGTCACTTCAGTCGTGTCCGACTCTGTGCAACCCTATAGACGGCAGCCCACCAGGCTCCCCCGTCCCTGGGATTCTCCAGGCAAGAACATTGGAGTGGGTTGCCATTTCCTTCTCCAATGCATGAAAGTGAAAAGTGAAAGTGAAGTCGCTCAGTCATGTTCGACTCTTCACGACCCCATGGACTGCAGCCCGCCAGGTTCCTCCGTCCACGGGATTTTCCAGGCAAGAGTACTGGAGTGGGGTGCCATCGCCTTCTCCGGGAGAACAGTATAGAGATTCCTTAAAAAACTAGGAATGAAACTACCATGAGTGCACGCTAAGTCGCTTCAGTCATATCCAGCTCTTTGTGACTGTACGGATTGTAGCCCACCAGGCTCCTCTGTCCATGCGATTCTCCAGGCAAGAATACTGCAGTGAGTTGCCATGACCTCCTCCAGGGGATCTTTACAACCCATGGATCAAACCCATGTCTCCTGCGGCTCCTGCATTGCAGCCAGATTCTTTACCACAGAGCCACTGCTGAAGCCCCCAAATTACCATGTGACCCAACAATCCCACTACTGCGCATGTATCCTGATAAAACCAGAATTGAAAAAGACACATGCACCCCAATGTTCTTTGCAGCACTATTTACAATAGCTATGACATGGAAGCCACCTCAATGTCCATCAACAGATGAATGGATAAAGAAGCTGTGGTACTTATATACAATGGAATATTACTCAGCCATAAAAAGGAATACATCTGAGTCAGTTCTAATGACTGAACCTAAAGCCTATTACACAGAGTGAAGTAGATCAGAAAGAAAAGCACAAAAATTGTGTATTAACACAAATACATGGAACCTAGAAACATGGTGCTGATGAACCTAGAAAAATGGTGCTGATGAACCTATTTGTAGGGCAGCGATGGAGATGCAGACATAGAGAACAGACTTATGGACACAGCAGGGGAAGGAGAGGAAAAAAGTGGGATGAATGGAGAGAGTAGCATGGAAACATACATTATCACATGCAAAATAGATAGCCAGTGGGAATTTGTTGTATGATGCAGGGAGCTCAAACCAGTGCTCCGTGACAACCTAGAGGGGTGGGGTGGGCTGGGAGGTGGGAGAAAGGTTCCAAGAGGAAGGGAGCATATATATACCTATGACTGATTCATGTTGAGGTATGGCAGAAACCAACACAATATTGTAAAGCAATCATTCTCCAATTAAAAATAAATATTTTTTTTAATTTGACAGTTGTTAACATGAAGATCTTTGGAAAAACAGTGTCATCCATTTAAGTGATGGATCTACTACTGAAAAACACGCTGGAAAGATCAGTAGCTTGGGACTAGGAATTAGGTGTGATAAAAAGCTATGGAGGCAATCAAGATACCAACCTTGATATGCCCTACTGTGAAACTAGAAGAGAGAACTGTGTAAAAGATAAAGACCAAGAAACAAAAAGCAGTTCAAGCAAAAATAGGCCTCCATAGGTGTGGGGGGGCTTACACTTTGCAAATACATCCCCTCCATTTTGTACTTATTCCCATGGGAAAATTAGTCTTAAATTGTGAAGATTTTAGTTGTTCAAGGCCTTCAGGAATATTTCTCTTTAATTAAAAACCACCATCCTGTATTTTCTTAACAGTTTTACTGAAATATAATCTATATATCCTCCTATTGTACAATTCAATGATTTTTAATAAATTTACTGAATTGTGTAACCCTCACCATAATCGAGGCTTCCCAGGTGGCACCAGTGATAAAGAATCTGCCTGCCAATGCAGAAGGCACAGAGACACTAGCACAATCCATGGGTTGGAAGATCCCTTGGAGAAGGAAATGGCAACCCACTCCAGTACTCTTGTCTGGGAAAGCTGGTGGACAGAGGAGCCTGGTGTGGGTTATAATCCATGGGGTTGCAAAGAGTCACACACTACTGAGCACAGGCACACCTGAGCACACACAGGCGCACACACACACATCATAATCTAGTTTTAAAGCATTGTTATCAGCCCAGTAAGATTTCCATGACCATTGATGATTTTTGTAATATTTATTTATTCATTCATTTATCTGGCTGCACTGGGTCTTAGTTGTGGCATTCAGGACCTTTGATCTTCGTTGCCGCACATGTGATCTTTCAGTTGTGGCGTGCAGGACTTGTAGTTTTGGCATGCAAACTATTAGTAGCAGCATGTGGGATCTAGTTCCCTGTCCAGGGATCAAACCCAGGTCCCTGCGTTGGGAGCACAGAGTCTCAGCCACTGGACCACCAGGAAAGTCCCCCCACTGACCGTTAATCCCTGTTCTTACCTCCATCCCCAGGCAACCACTGACTATTTTTTGCCTCCTTGGAACTGCCTTTTCTGGACATTTTGTACAAATGGAATCATAAAATATGTGGTTTTTGTGTCTGGCTTCTTTCATTCAGCATGATGTTTTTGAGGTTTATCATATTGTAGCATGTATCAGTATTCTGTTCCTTTTATTGCTGAATATTCCATCATATGGATCCTGTAGTCATTTTTGGCTTTTTTGGTTTGTTTTGTTTGGGTCTTTTTTTTGGTGGCACTATACAGCCAAAAAACTAAGCTTGCAGGATCTTTAGTTCCCCAATCAGGGAACCAAACCTGGGATCACGGCAGTGACAGCGCCAACCACTGGAGCACCAGGGACTTCTCCCGTAGTTGTTTTTAGACTTAAGTTTAGATGTCCCAGAGGTACAGCTACTTCTTACTGTGTATGCCAGATGTGACTTTGCGTATGTGTAGTAGATAGCACGGCTCCCTGTACACACAGCTTACACTGAGGGGTGGAGTCTATTTCCTCTCCTCCTCTCCCTAGCTTGCCCTGTCACTTGACTTGTTCAATAGACGTAGAAGTATCATCCTGGGACATCTAAGCCCCGTTAAGAAAACTGGCATCTTCTGTATCCTTCTCTGAGAAGCCAGGCATCATGCTGTAAAGAAGTTAGGGCTAGACTACTGGATGAAGAGAAAGCACAAGGAGCTAGGCTTTCAACCACAAGAGACATCTCAGATGTTCCAGCTCCAGCCAAACCTCCAGGTGAATGCAGCTGCATGAATGTCTGCTGTCACATCATGCGGATGTGAGAGAACCCTCAGCTCAGCCCAGGCAATCCATGAAAGAACAGATAATGAATGGTTGTCATTTTAAATCACTCAGTTTTGGAGTCGTTCATTATGCAGGAAGTTTTGGTTACCTAACCAAAACATAATGATTAGCCAAAGTCTTTCTCTTCCATTTTAATTCTTGTTGATTTTGCTCTTTCTTAGTTTCTATAGTTGTATTATATTCTGTATTATAGTATTTTAGAGTCCATACATAATACAGTATATTCTACAGAGATTTCTAATGGGCCTTGACTTTAACATCACTTCCTTGGCTTTTTTTTGGGGGGGGTGGGGCGCAGGTACATTGAAGAATTTTATGTCAATCAACCTGCTTTCTGATATTCACATGCTGAAATACTGAAACAAAAATTTTTAAATGCTCTGAAGAGAACCACCTAGAGAGCTTTATAAAAATGAATTCTACAGCCCCATCTCCAGGCTCTCACTGTGATGGATAAGGAATCAGTATCCAGCTGTTCCCATAACAGTATACAAGTTAATTTAATAATCACACCAGGAAAGCTATTTTAATAACTCAATTAAGTATTTCCTGAAATTTGATTAAAGGAAAATCAGCATGTTAAACACTGTGTATAAGGACACAAAAAAAAAGCATCAAAATATAACCCTTACCTTCAAAAAGTCTAGACATTGGTTTCCAAAAAAAAAAAAAAAAATCAAGTCAATCAGATTAACTCTCAATCAGCATGCTCTCCAAGTTTCACAACTCTATGGGGCAACATTCACAGAGAAAATAATGTGAATGGTATCTCTCTGAAGCTATTTAACAGACTGCACTAGAGATAGAAAACTTGATAATTGTTACATATCAATTCTATCTCAATAAAATGAGAGAAGGAGAGCAAATGTCCCCTTTCACCTCTAGAGGACCATCCCTACCCACTTCCCATGTATTCAGTCCTTGAGTTATTGTCTCCAGGCTGGCCAATCAGAGGACAGCATCCTTCTTGCTGTTACCAAGTCCAACCTCATACTGCTCACTGCACAACAGGCCGATAAATCAAGAGACAAGTTGTTGGGGCAACAACAGAAAGCCAGCAGTCCAAGAAGACGGTGGACCTAGTGTCCCAAAGAACCATCATACCTGAGTTAGAATTCAGACTTCTTTTATACTAAAAGGGGAGAGGAGTGTGATTGGTTGTTGCAAACACCCATAGGAATTTTGCAGGAATACTTTATTCTTGTAACTGTCCACATAGGTCTGGTCATACTGTTCCTATAAACCTTCAGCAAGACAAATGTTATTCTCTGTTCTGCAACTTTTTATCTCTAAATTAATGGGAAAATGTTATACCTTTAAAGGTCAGAGCCTTGAGAATGGGCTATTCTGTATATTTTAAGCTATAGGCAACATTTTTTTTTAAAGATTGATTGATTATTTATTTTTAAACTGGATCTTCAGTGATGCGTGCAGGCCCCTCCAGCTGCGGTGAGTGGGGAACACTCTTTGATGCAATGCTTGGGTTTCTCACCACAGCAAACTCCTCCGTTGCAGAGCACAGGCTCCAGATGTGTAGGCTTCAATAGTGGGAGTGCCTGGGCTCAGTAGCAGAGGCTCTCAGGCTCTGAGGGGAGGGGTGAGGGGCTCAGTAGTTGCTCCAAGGCACGTGAGATCATCCTGGACCAGGGATCAAACCCACGTCCCCTGCATTGGCAGATGGACTCCTGAACACTAGACCACCAGGGAAGCCCTGTAGGCAACAATCTTAACTTGTAGCAGAAAGAGTAGAACACAAAGGTTAAAGGAAAGGAAACAGAACCAGTGTGAGCTCAGATTTGTTCTTCCCTGTTACATGGCTCAGGGATGAACATGTGATGCAGTGAGAGCCAATGAGACACCACGTCTAGACTTCTGTTGGGACTGTGAGAAGGAGATAGTCTCCTTTGTCTAACTGGATTTAAAGCTGAGAGTGAAACCTTAGAGATATTAGCAACCATTTTGTCACCTAACCAGGAAACAATGTCTTCAGTTCAGTTCAGTCGCTCAGTCGTGTCCAACTCTTTGCGACTCCATGAATCGCAGCACGCCAGGCCTCCCTGTTCATCACCATCTCCCGGAGTTCACTCAGACTCACATCCATCGAGTCAGTGATGCCATCCAGCCATCTCATCCTCGGTCATCCCCTTCTCCTCCTGCCCCCAATCCCTCCCAGCATCAGAGTCTTTTCCAATGAGTCAACTCTTCGCATCAGGTGGCCAAAGTACTGGAGTTTCAGCCTCAGCATCATTCCCTCCAAAGAAATCCCAGGGTTGATCTCCTTCAGAATGGACTGGTTGGATCTCCTTGCAGTCCAAGGGACTCTCAAGAGTCTTCTCCAACACCACAGTTCAAAAGCATCAATTCTTCGGCGATCAGCCTTCTTCACAGTCCAACTCTCACATCCATACATGACCACAGGAAAAACCATAGCCTTGACTAGACGGACCTTAGTCGGCAAAGTAATGTCTCTGCTTTTGAAAATGCTATCTAGGTTGGACATAACTTTTCTTCCAAGGAGTAAGCGTCTTCTAATTTCATGGCTGCAGTCACCATCAGCAGTGATTTTGGAGCCCAAAAAAATAAAGTCTGGCACTGTTTCCACTGTTTCCCCATCTATTTCCCATGAAGTGATGGGACCAGATGCCATGATCTTCGTTTTCTGAATGTTGAGCTTTAAGCCAACTTTTTCACTCTCCTCTTTCACTTTCATCAAGAGGCCTTTTAGCTCCTCTTCACTTTCTGCCATAAGGGTGGTGTCATCTGCATATCTGAGGTTATTGATATTTCTCCCGGCAATCTTGATTCCAGCTTGTGTTTCTTCCAGTCCAGC
>SJYT01065229.1:244768-313543 GCA_006410635.1 Cephalophus harveyi | reverse complement strand
CCATGAACAGTATGAACAGGCAAAATGATAGGATATCAAAAGAGGAACTCCCCAGGTCATTAGGTGCCCAATATGCTACTGGAGATCAGTGGAGCAATAAGTCCAGAAAGAATGAAGGGATGGAGCCAAAGCGAAAACAATACCCAGTTGTGCATGTGACTGGTGATAGAAGCAAGATCCGATGCTGTAAAGAGCAATACTGCATAGGAACCTGGAATGTCAGGTCCATGAATCAAGGCAAATTGGAAGTGGTCAAACAAGAGATGACAAGGGTGAACATCGACAGTCTAGGAATCAGCGAACTAAAATGGACTGGAATGGGTGAATTTAACTCATGACCATTATATCTACTACTGTGGGCAGGAATCCCTCAGAAGAAATGGAGTAGCCATCATGGTCAACAAGAGTCCGAAATGCAGTACTTGGATGCAATCTCAAAAACAACAGAATGATCTCTGTTCGTCTCCAAGGCAACAATGTCTTAGAAGAGAACAATATATTAGAAAAAAAGAACTGAGAACTGTCAAGAGAAATTGGACTCTGATGGTATCACCTGAACATTTCTTTCAAAAAACATTGAAAGCCAATTCCTGTTCTGGACTTTTCAATTCTGTGAGCCAAAACACAGACACAGAGAGGGAGAGAGAAAGACATATATCTTTCATTGTTTAAGCCAGCTTGAGTTGGAGTTTCTGTCACTTTGTAACTGTTTGTTGTTGTTTTTTTTTGGTGGGGGCGAGGGTGTTGGCCATGCATGCATTTGTGGAATCTTAGTTTCCCAACCAGAGATCAAACCCAGGCCCATAGCAATGAAAGCTTGGCATCCTAACCACTGAACTGCCAGGGAATTCCCAATAACACATCTTTCTTAAAAGCATGTTTCTCACCAACAAAATGAAAATAGTACCTGCTACTGGGCTTTGGTGGAGTCTGAGTATTTTGGAAAGCATACAGCCTACTCACCTATGATGTATTATTCCTAATTCCTCTTTTTCCTCCTGCCTGAGTTCCTTGCAGGAGAACATAATATATAATGCTATACCAAAAGAATATTTTCATTACCAAATATGCCCGTTCTGTGTTCAGGGACTTCTGATCCCCATCTGTTCCACAGGATTTTTCATATCATAGAATTCTTTGAAACCATATAAGCCAAGTTCTGTTTCAGTGAACTGTTTGTTCCCTAAGCCACAAAAATAGCTTCTGCAAACAAGGTCCTATGTTAAAATGATATTTCTGAAAACATTTTACCTGTGATATATGCCAACACGCTTTGGAAATGAAATTGCCTAGTAAATTCGTTCCTGATGTTTAGTAAATTTTCATTACTGCTAATTAAAGTTTAAGTTCCTTCTAGTTTCTAAATCTTGGGACAAGCTGCTCAAAGAGGACACAGCCATGTGAGAAACCAACAATAAAAACCGTTTGGTCTTTACTCAAACAACAGATTTTCCTTTCAATAATCAACTGCTCATTTTAATTCTGTAATTCTCTTTTTCCTTCATTTCTGCTTCTCCTTTTTTCCCATGACTCTTAATCCAACATTGAAATTTCATTTTTTTATCTGTCTCCAATATTTATTCCTCAAAGCCATCATCAATGCTTTTGTCGAAACTCATCTGATGCCCCTGAACATTAGAAGACAAAAAGATATTAGACGATAGGGAGACTTTAAAATTTAGGGAACAGAAACAATATTTTGTTATGTGAATTCTATCTCAATAACGCTGTTACTTAAAAAGAAACAAAACAGCGATGAGTTCATCCTGACCCAGCCCCCAGCAAAGAACCCATACACAGTCACATACTGACTGCTGCTCCTCAGAAACAAACTGTGCCTGGGGTTCACCAGCAAGGATGGTGACATTCTTCTCTCGATGCTCAAATAAAACCCAGCAAACTCTCCTTCAAGTGTTATGGTGAGGCATGTGGACTCACAGTGAATGGACTGAACTGATTAAGGCATTTCATCAACCAGCATTTAATGTGCCCCTTCAAGACTGAAATCCATTCCAGTGTCCCTCTTTACAGTCTGGCGCTACATGTGTATACAGAGCAAACCAGTCATTAAGAAAGAAGCTTTCGGACTTCCCCGGTGGCGCAGCGGATGGGAGTCTGCCTGCCAGTGGAGGGGACAGAATTCTCTCCCTGATTCGCAAAGATTCCACATGTATGGGGGCGAGGGCGGGTGCAGCTCTGCCTCCGCGTCACAACTCCTGAGTCCGCCCTCAAGAGCTTCTACTCCGGATCCGCAACGGAGGAGGCCGCCCCGCCAAGAGAGACCCCAAGCACTGTAAGGAAGAGTGGCCCCAGCTCGCCACAACTGGAGAAAGCGCTCACAACGCCACGAGGACCCAGCGCAGCCAAAAAGAAAAGAAGCAGCTTTGCATCTTTCCACATAATCCAAAATGAGGGCAAGTTATAATGTGGTAATTAAATCAAAACCTCACACAAGAAAAAAAATATCTAGGGACTGGTATATTCAAAGCTACCTTCTTTTTAATTTTATTTTCTATTTTTTATGTTTTATTCCTCCGCCTTGCTGGTGCACCCTCCTTGTAATTCATTCTCCAGCTAAGCTGAACTTACTGCTGCAGACAGGACCACAAAAAGATGATGTCACCCTTTAGCCAAATTGCACTGTTATTTCAGGACCGCTCTCACTCATTTATCTCTGCCGACAACGCTCCACGGGAAGGTTTTCCAGGGCAGATGCGAGCTCCCTCGGCAACAAAAGTGGTGGAGACTGCACATTCATTTTCAAATCCTGAGAGGCAGAATTTAGTAAATCTTGAGATTTGAGAAATATATTGTGAAAAGGAGTCATCTAATGGCCTTCAGTCTCTTCTGATTATTTAAAAACCTCAACGAATCTTAAGTATGAAACAACCCCCAGGTTTCTTCTCATTACAGAAATATTTTCACCTAAAAGCATGCTTTTGACCCACGAAAATATCGTGCAGACTAGTCTCTTTTGTAAACATATGCATAGATGCTAAGACATGATTTTTCATTTTAGTTATCATTTGATTAAGAGTTGGGCAAAAATTAGTAAAAGATAACTATGCAGGGTTCCATCAAGTCCACAGAAACAGCTTCAAGATCAAATGCAGGTGTTAGAGATAAAGAAATGACATGACTTTTTGAAGAGGAAATCTAGCAATCAGAGAGACAGTATAAAACCAAAAAAGCAACCCTGAAATGAGAGTAAAAAGAGAACCTAGAATAAACTGGCTTCATTTGAGGGGTACTTTCTCCCATATCTGCTCTTTTTCTTTCTTCCCCGATTCTTTAGAGCAACAGGTAATTTTTTAAGCTACATTTTCTGTTTTGTCTTATTAAAATATAATCCACACACATCACAAAAATTCCAATAGTACATAAAGAGATACAAAGAATAGGAAATCTCTGGGACTTACATGGTGGTCCCATGGTTGGGACTCCATGCTTCCACTGCCGAGGGCTCAGGTTTGATCCCTCGTTGGGGAACTAAATTCCCACATGCCACACAGCATGGACAATAATTTTAAAAAAAAAGAAGAAGAAGAAGAATAGGACACCTCTCTCCCACTCCTGATTCCAGCTCCCTAGTATCTGCCTCTCTACCACCTCAAGAAGGCAAATACTGCCATAGACTCCTCAGCTATCTACTCAACACTATGGATGACCATTTCAGAGTAATGTTTGAAAGTAAGTAAAATGAAGTGCAGACAATTACAAAGGAAACCGATCACACTGAAATATGATTCTATCCAGGAAGCCTTTAGGCGTCTCTAGGCTCCAGGACAAGAGCCTCTGTTCTTATGGTTCCCAAGCATGTGCAGTGGTGTGTATGTGTGCATCTATGCTTTCTCTCAAATGGCAGCGGGCCTTCTGCAGTGGGTGCTGCTGCAGCTCCGCCCAGATCCTCTGCACCGCCGGCGCGCCCATTCCCCACCTGCTGTCAGAGAGACAACCTCCCCCTTCTACAGGGAATCTTCCCCCCACCCCCACTCTCACACTTTGGCATGCCCAGCCAACACAGGGGAACCAATGACTGGTTGACTCTGTGGTGCAATTCATGCTCCAGGGCCCCACATGGGATCAGGCTAAAGCTTATATCCACTGAGACCATCCCCATTTTTTGCTGCCCTACCCCATCCCTCCTGCCCCTGGGAGCAATGCACCCTAAAAACCCAAGAATCCCTGTCTCAGTCTTTGCTTTCAAAAATCCGGACTCAAGGCACTCACTCACCATCCCTTACTTTGACTTTTCCATTTATCAATTTCTTGAAAGAGATTCCACACCTGTACATATGAATCTGCTGCATTCTTTTAACAGTCACATGCTAACCCATTCAAAGGATTTACCATAATTAATATAGCACATTTCCAGCACAGTCGTTTCCAACAGTTCCTCTCTGAGAACTTAAAAATCTAATTTTTACAGGTTTAAATGCAATTACCAGCTTACCACATTTTAAGCACAAATGGTCCCTAACTTAAGATTTTTCACCTTTACAATGGTGAGAAAGTGATACACTATTCAGTAGAAATCGTGCTTGGAGTTTTTAATTTTAATCTTTTCCCAGGCTAGCTATACATGGCCCAGTGCTCTCTCTGATGTTGGACAGTGGCAGCAAACTCAGCTTCCAGTCAGCCACCTGATCAGAATCAACACACTTACAATCATTCTGTACCTATAAAACCATTCCGTTTCTCACTTTCAGTACACTACTTTATTCAATAAATTATATCAGACATTTAATACTTTATCATAAGAGACGTTGGGCTTCTTAGGTGGCACTAGTAGTGAAGAACCCACCTGCCAATGCAGGAGACATAAGAGACTCGGGTTCAGTCCCCCACTGGGAAAGATCACCTGGAGTGGGACATGGTGACCCACTCCAGTATTCTTGCCTGGACAATGTCCATGGACATAGGAGCCTGCAGGGCTATAGTCCATAGGGTCACAAAGAGTCAGGCACAACTGAAGCGATGGAGCATGCATATACACATGAGAGAGATTAGAGGATTTTGCCCAACTATAGGCTAATGGAAGTGTTCTAAACTCATTTAAGGTAGGCTAGAATAAGCGGTGGAGAAGGCGATGGCGACCCACTCCAGTACTCCTGCCTGGGGAATCCCATGGGTGGAGGAGCCTGATAGGCTGCAGTCCATGGGGTCGCTAAGAGTCGGACATGACTGAGCGACTTCACTTTCACTCTTCACTTTCATGCATTGGAGAAGGAAATGGCAACCCACTCCAGTGTTCTTGCCTGGAGAATCCCAGGGACGGAGGAGCCTGGTGGCTGCCGTCCATGGGGTCACACAGAGTCAGACACGACTGAAGTGACTTAGCAGCAGCAGCAGCAGAATAAGCTGTACTGTTGAAAATGCATTGTCAACAAATGACATTTTCAACTTACGATGGGTTCATCGGAACATAACCCCATTAGAAGTTGACGATGATCCGTTTCTAATTAGTTGCTGAGGAGTCTTTCTTCAACTTCATTAGCTACAAAACTTTAGATCCTTGCTATTTTGGAAAAGAAAGTTTTATTCTCAAAACAATTTATATTTCAATTTGACAAACTATAAAGACTCAGCTGGCTCCTAACCCATCCATCCCTCAATCCCCACAGCACCAGCCTCTTTAATACCAGATCAAGAAAAAAATCTCCACTGTAAACAGAAGAAAAATCAGGACCTACAAACACTTCACTTGAACCCTCGAATCTCTGGACTTCACGACTTGCCTCCTCACCAACACGAGTAGATGCTACTCAGGAATCTGGTAAGAAGCTGCTGGATCCATGCTCTCACAGACCCGTGCTCATCCTTGGTCATGTCTGACTCTTTGCCACTCCATGGACTGTAGCCAGCCAGGCTTCTGTGTCCATGGGATTTCCCAGGCAAGAGTACTGGAGTGGATTGCCATTTTTTCCTCCAGGAGATTTTCCCAACCTAGGGATCAAACCCACGTCTCCTGCATTGCAGGTGATTTCTTTATCACTGTGCCACATGGAGGTAGCAATATTCACGCATTCCCAAGAACAGCACAGCCTAAACCACCAAGGAGAAGAGAAGCATTTCCTCTCTGCCCCTCCCATTGATAGGGGCCCGTCCCTGCCCCCAGGGTAGCGCTAGTTGAGGGTGTTTATTTGCAGCTGACCAGCATCTTTCAAAGGCCCTCACCTTACTGCAGGTAGGAACTTTCTACAGTGTAAATTCCACTATCCCAAGACAGAAACCGGAACTTGCTTTTCCCGCCTAGCACCTGCTCACAGTGTATGTGGTAATAAGCCCAGAAGAGAGCAATGCTAAGAAGGAGGTGCTACTCAAAACTATTATTTCTGGGCAGAATGAAAACGAGTATCTGAGAGCCGTGGAGACTCCCAGGAGGGCAGTGGCAGTAGGGTCTCTGCTGGATTCATTCAGTGCAGTAAGTTCTGTTGCTCACGTTAAGAATTGAGGCTAATCATTTACTTCACATGGGTTTCTCTTTCCCTCATAAGCTCCTTCCTCCTCCAACCATAAAAAGATGCTTAATTTCACTCAAAATCAGAGAAGTGCAAAACGAATCAAAAGAAATGTTGTTTTCTACCCACCAGATTGGCAAAGATGAAAAAAATCAATGAACTACCACCTAGACAGCATATTTTAAAAAGCAGAGACATTACTTTGCCAACAAAGGTCCATCTAGTCAAGGCTATGGTTTTACCAGTGGTCATAGATGGATGTGAGAGTTGGACTGTGAAGAAAGCTGAGCGCCGAAGAATTGATGCTTTTGAACTGTGGTATTGGAGAAGACTCTTGAGAGTCTCTTGGACTGCAAGGAGATGCAACCAGTCCATTGTAAAGGAGATCAGTCCTTTAGAGTGGGTGTTCTTTTAGACTGTGTGTTCTTTGGAAGGACTGATGATAAAGCTGAAACTCCAATACTTTGGCCACCTCATGTGAAGAGTTGACTCATTGGAAAAGACTCTGATGCTGGGAGGGATTGGGGGCAGGAGGAGAAGGGGACGACCGAGGATGAGATGGCTGGATGGCATCACCGACTCGATGGGCATGAGTTTGAGTGAACTCCGGGAGTTGGTGATGGACAGGGAGGCCTGGCGTGCTGCGATTCATGGGGTCGCAAAGAGTCGGACACGACTGAGCGACTGAGCTGAACTGAACCTTGGTGTGAACATGGGAAAGCGTGCTGATGGTGGAGAGTAAACCAGAACAACCTTTACAAAGAGACGTGGACTATGAACTATCAAGGGTGAATGCAAAAGCCTCGATCCAGCAATTTCACCAATAGGAATTTATCTTACAGATCAGAGGTGAGCAAACTTTGTCTTTCAAGGACCAGGGAGAAAGTGGTTTAGGCCTCTCGGCCAGGTGTCACTGCTGCTATCACTCAGCTCTAGTAGCATGAAAGCAGCCACAGACCTTTTGAAAACAAATGGGCATGGCTGTGTTCCAATAAAACTTTATTTACAAAAACAAATGGCAGTTTGAATTTGGCTCACAGGCTGTGGCTTGCCAACCCCTGCTAGGTACTCTTGCACAAAAAAATCAAAAACATATGTATTATATTCTTCATAGCAATACGCCTAAGAATGGAAACCACCTTGATATCCGTCAAGAGAGGACTGATAAGTAAATTATAGTACATCCATTCAATAGAATACTTGCAGCCATTAAAGAGAAGGTGGCAGCTCTGTGTGCCCTGATAAGGGTTAATATCCAAAATGTAACAGAAAAATTATATTAATTTATCTACTTATTTTGGCTGCACTGGGTCTTCGTTGCTGCAGGGGATTTTCTCTAGTTGCAGCAAGCAAGGGGCTCCTCTTCATTGCAGTGCACGGCTTTCTCGTTGCTGTGGCTTCTCTTGCGGGGATTCGGAGGCTCTGGAGCCCGGGCTCAGTAGTTGTGAACAAGGTCTCAGTTGCCCTAAGGCATGCAGGATCCTCCCAGCCCAGGAATCTATCTGGTGTACCCTACATTGGCAGGCGGATTCCTATCCCCTAGACCACCAGGGAAGTCCTCACAATTTTTAATATATTAAAACAATTTTTTTTTCATTACATTGAGTTTATTGGATGATACCACACTGAACATCTTTAATCCCAGAATCTGCTTGTTCTTTTTGTACAATTGAAGTATAGTTGCTGTACAATATTATATGAGTTACAGGTGTATAACATAGTGACTCACAATTTTTAAAGGTTATCCTATAAGTTATTATAAAGTATTGACTATATTCCCCATGTTGTACGATACATCCTTGTTAATTACTTTATACTTAATGGTTCATACCTCTTACTCCTCGACCCCCATATTGCCCCCTCTCCTTCAATTTTTTAAAAAAATTTTTAAGTGGGGAGCAAGGTAGAAATACACTTCCAATTTTTATAAAAATTATATACATATATATATATATTTGCTTATCCAGGAATAGCACATATGTGAAGAACATGAAAGAGAATGAGGAGGGAAACTAGATGGCTGGGGAACAGGAGAATGAGGGAGACCTTTTTTCACCATATGCCCTTTTGTGCTCTCTGAATTTCATACCATGTGCTTTACCAGTGAAGGACTGAATACTGTCCTTCACTGAATCCCAAGAATACTGGAGTGGGCAGCCCATCCCTTCTCCAGCAGATCTTCCCAACCCAGGAGTCAGTCTGGGTCTCCTGCATTGCAGGCAGATTCTTCACCAACTGAGCTACCAGGGAAGCCCCACTAATGAAGGACAGATAAATACAATTAAATTTTTTTAATGCAAGTGCTTTTTCAGTTATATTTTGAATCATCAAGTACAGGCAGAAAAGTAAAACAGGGCTCCAGATAGCAAACTTAGCTATTTCCAAAGTCCCCTCCAGTACCCAGAGGCTGCATGAAAAGAAAGTGAAAGTGCAAGTCACTCAGTCGTGTCCAACTCTTTGCAGTCCATGGAATTCTCCAGGCCAGAATACTGGAGTGGGTAGCCTTTCCCTTCTCCAGGGGATCTTCCCAACCCAGGGATCGAACCCAGGTCTCCCACATTGCAGGAGGATTCCTTACCAGCTGAGCCACAAGGGAAGCCCAAGGCTACATGGTGTCCCTCAAAGAGCATCCCAGTGGGAATCAGACTTGGGCTTCAAGTCCACCCTCTGTGACCAGCTCCCTCTGCTGCCCTGGACAAGTCACCTCAACTCTCTGATCATCTCTTTCCTCGTCGGTAAAACAGACACAATAGTACTTGCGAGCTACATAATACAAAATAATGTTATTCTTATTGGCGAAATCTCTTAATGTCTCTGGGCCTCTTTCCTAATCTGCAAAATCGGAAAGTTGGACAAAATGAACCTCTAACATTATTATTCTGTTATTAAACAAAGTTGTCATTTACAAGAATTCAGGCAGAATCATGGACTTGGCAAGCAAGTAAGGATCTCATTTTACTTATCTCAAGAGAGTGACCTCCAAGTCCAAAAAAAGAAAATAAGATACATGTTTAGACTTAGAGATCTCGGAGGTGGGAAAGGGCTCCTTTTACCAAGGACACCATCTCTTCTTTCCTTGATCCAGCCAACCATGCAGGTGTTAAGTCAGGCAACTTTTTTTTTCTACCTGCCACTGAGTACAGAAGAAGCCCTATTGGGAAAAAAAAAGGTTAGAAAATGTCAATCATAAAGAGGGGTGGACACATTAATAATGTCAAATGATAGACTCCTGAGGGCTGACAAAGAAATGGAGGGGCCGTGCAAGGAGGCCCATTCTAACTTCTGTCTTCCACTAAGAGTTATCATTTGTGTTGTTTCAGGAGCTCCAGGGTGGCAACAAAGAAGAGCACCATTGCACTATCTTATTTCTAAGAATTTCTGGTTATTGTTAAACAAGAGTTTGGAGAAGTTAAACTGACAGGAAATAACACACATGTTGAGTTATAAGGTGGAAAATGTTGTGAAATTCGTTTTCAGAAAAGTTCAACTGGACGAGAGTGTGCTGATGTGATAAGGAGCAGAGCCCTCAACACCATCTCAGTGGGTGGAAGACTCTTTTCCTGTCCCTCCTCATTTACATGGGCTTGGGATAACTACCTAGCCACTTTGAAAAGGCTCTTCATGTCTTTGGCTTCAAAGAATGTTTTACTCTTGTATAAACCATGTTTGTCCTCTCAATCTTAGAACCAAGGCAGCCAACCCAATTTAAGGCATTTCAACAAATCACAGACTCTACCTGGACATGCACAGAACCTGGTAGGGATACATCCCCCAAAATGATGGTCTGAGACAAGAGAGAAGGAATATGGGCCTAAAGGCATCAGAGGAAAAAGAGAGTGGAATTTCAAATTTCAGTTGAAGAATTGCACTTTCTCTCTCTCTCTGGGCATGTGGCATCTGGACCAGGGATCAAATCAGCAGCCCCAGGAGTGAAAGCCTGGAGCCCTAACCACTGAACCACCAGGGAAGTCCCAGGATTGCACTATCTCTATGAGAGGTGGAAGGAAATATTATTACATAAAAGATGCAGGACATAAGGGCTTGCTAAAAATTTCAGTGGGCTATGGAGCAACTAAAAATAGGATGGAACAAATGAACGTATTTATGAAACAGAAAGAAACAGACAGACTCACAGACATGGAGAACAGAATTCTGGTTGCCATGGGAGAGAACAGGTAGGGGAGGGATGGATTGGGAGTTTAGGATTAGTGGATGCAAGTATTATATATAGAGTCAGTAAATAATAAGGTCCTCCTATGTACAAAGGGAACTCTATTCGATATCCTGGGATAAACCATGATGGAAAAGAATATAAAAAAGACTGCATATATTGATCACTTTGCTGTACAGTGATATGAATACAACATTGTAAATCAATTATATGTCAATAATTAACAAATAAATTATTTTAATAACTTTTAAAAAGAGAGGAGAAGGCACTTTCCAGGTGTCTCAGTGGTAAAGAATTCACTTGCCAATACAGGAGACATGCATTCAATCCCTGGGTCAGAAAGATCCCCTGGAGGAGGGAATGGCACCCCACTCCAGTATTTTTGCCTGGAGAATCCCATGGACAGAGGAGCCTGGTGGGCTACAGTCCATAAGGTCACAAAGAATGGAACATGACTGAGCAAATGAACACACACACATGCAGGAAGGGTGGGAAGGGAGGATAGAAGGAAAGAATAAGATAGATACATGCCTATGCTCAGAAAATGTACTAAATAGCAGTATATCAACGTATTAATAAGAAGTGAAACTATGGGAGATTTTTTTTTCTTCTTATGGATTATCTGTGTTTTTTACAATGACCGTATTTTATTTTCTGGTGGGCTACAGTCCATGGGGTTGCAAAGAGTAGGACATGAATGAGTGACTAATACTACCATGACCTCTTCTCCTTTAGATTCAATTATTTCCTAGAACAGCTCACAGAACTCAGGAACACTTGCTTATGTTTACCAGTGTATTAAAGGACATGATAAAAGATACAGATGAGCAACCAGATGAAGAGGTTCATCGTCAAGGCAAGGTCAGGAAGGGTACTGAGCACAGGAACTTCTGTCCCCATTCAGCTGGCAGGCCTTACTCTCCCAGAAAGTGGATGTGTTCAACCCACCTGGAAACCCCCCAAACCCCCACACTATTGGGATTTCGTGGATGTTTCATCCATTGTGTGTGTGCATGCGCTCAGTCGTGTCCGACTCTTTGCAACCCCCTGGACTATAGCCCTTCGGGCTCCTCTGTCAATGCAATTCTCCAGGCAAGAATACTGAAGCAAGTTGCCATTTCCTTCTCCAGGGGATCTTCCCGACCCAGGGATCAAACCTGCGTCACTTGTGTCTCCTGCATTGGCAGGTGGATTGATAGGCATGAACAATTACTAACTTAATTTCTAGCCCTTCTCTCTTGTCTAGAGAATGGGAATAGGGCTGAAAATTCCAAGATTTAATCATGGCTTGGCCTCTCTGGTGACCAGCCCCCATCCAGAAGTCTATTAGAACAACAGATGCTCCAGGACTGCAACCTGCCAGGCTCCTCTGTCCTCCACTATCTCCCAGAGCTTGCTCAAACTCATGTCCATTGAGTCAATGATGCCATCCAACCATCTCATCCTCTGTTGCCCCCTTCTCCTTTTGCCTTCAATCTTTCCCAGCATCAGGGTCTTTTCCAATGAGTCAGTTCTTTGCATCAGGTGGCCAAAATATTGGGGCTTCAGCTTCAGCATCAGTTCTTCCGATGAATATTCAGGATTGATTTCCTTGAGGAGTGACTGGTTTGATCTCCTTGCTGTCCAAGGGACTCTCAAGAGTCTTCTCCAGCACCACAATTCAAAGCATCAATTCTTCAGTATTCTACCTTATTTATGGTCCAACTCTCACATCCATACATGACCAGTGGAAAGACCATAGCTTTGACCATATGGACCTTTTTCAACAAAGTGACGTTCTATGTTTTAATACACTGTCCAGCTTTCCTTCCAAAGAGCAAGCACGTTTTAAGTTTATGGCCGCAGTCTCTGTCTGCGGTGATTTTGGAGCCCAAGAAAACAAAATCTGTCGCTTGCTTTTTTCATAGGGGAGCCGTAAGAGATAGTAACAGTGGAGCTGTCACCAACCACAAAGGAATAAGGGGAAGGAAAGCTCGCCTGAAGCTAGAGATGTTGCTAAACTCAGGCTCAGCTGCTCACCGCTTGATGGAGCAAACTCCGGGCGATCGTGGAGGACAGAGGAGCCTGGTAGGCCACAATCCACAGGGTTGCAAAGAGTTGGACACAACTTAGCAACTGAACAACAGCAACTGTTTATGTATCTTCCTTGAGGAAGAACCAGAACCCTGCTCCGGGGGTAAACTTTTGTTTCTTGACCGCCCTTTCTTTGTTTCTTCATTCCCTCCTTCCCCCAATAAGCAACTGTTTGAATCTGCCCTTTGGAACTCAGGGAAGGTCAAGGAGAGTAAATACCTTTTCCTACAAACAGGAAACAGGGGACATGGACAGGATCTGTACTCAGGAGGGCCCCACGGGGTCCTGATCCGTTTCAGAAAGAGAGTAGTTCAGAGTGAGCCACCTAGACAGGAGTGATGATCATCTGCTGAGGAATGCAGCAGCCTCTGGCAACCTCCCAGGCAAGATCCAGAGAAATGACCCCAGGTTCCACTAGCTCTCCTTCCCACCTCCTGCAGAAAGCCACAGAACACAGGTGCCTTTGATGTAATTCATGGAGAGAGAGGAGTATGGAGAAAGGGGGAGAATGGACCTAGAAGGGCACAGTGAAGAAATTCAACCCCTTTGCCCAGCTAAACAAGCTCAGATTTTATCCCATGTGTAGGAAAGGTAAAATGCTGTAAGGAATTTTGAAACATTTTTATTTCTTCCTGAATATGAGTTTAAATCATGAGTTGCTAAGCCAAAACCTCTACTCTAAACCCTACAGAGCACAGACTATAGTAATGCCAACCCAATAAAAAAGACATTTAATAAAGATCAGAAATGTTGAATAACTCACAGTTCTTAGTAAACCCAAGTGCCCTACTATAAACTTTCAAATGTTACGGATGACTTTTTAGAGATTACATAGGAGTTATAAGGACAAGGAAAGCAAAAGAATGGTAATAGGGCCATACATAGTTCATGGAACATTTCTTCTATTTTCCATCTTTCATCTCTGCCAAGGAGAAAGTTTATTGGACAGAAAATAGAAGAACAAGCATTCAAATGAGAGACCCAAAAGTTCAAACTGTTTTAGAGATTCTAAGAGAGCACCTGGATTCACTACATCCGTGCAAACCTTCTGGTCTGACAAACTACATCCCAGGCTAATACTGGAAGAACTTGGCAATAAAATGAGCTACTGCTTGTTATCTCAAAAGAATCTTAGAAACTGGGGCAGGGATGGATGATAAAATTCTCAAACAAGTTATCAAACACGATCCTGAACACAAAGAGAGAAACAGGGGGCACTCAAACATGCCTAGGTGTCAAGAAAGGCCAAGTCATGATTTAATGAATTCACAGCACTTCCCTCCTTCTCCAGATTGTGCCAGATTA
The DNA here is from genome assembly GCA_006410635.1 of Cephalophus harveyi. Lineage (NCBI taxonomy): Eukaryota > Metazoa > Chordata > Mammalia > Artiodactyla > Bovidae > Cephalophus > Cephalophus harveyi. The sequence continues at coordinate 299,533 of SJYT01065229.1, read as the reverse complement.
GTAAATCAGAGAAATCTGTCGACACTCCACTTCAGCATTTGCGATCAGAATTTGATAAAGACCCTCACCTTGTGAACAAGATGGATGAATGTGGCTCGGATGATCACAAAGATAAATAATAATTATGAATCAATGTCAGCTCAGAGTCTTTGGTGCCACAGAATTCTGTCTTTAGCCTTGACCTGTGCCTTGAGCAAATAGCTGAGTGTACAGCCAGCTTGCTTTTCTTCTTCTTCAATGGCTGGAAAGATAGCCAAATATATTGAATGACAGTGTGGACCCAAAGGCCATAAAAAACAAAATTCAACAATAAAACTCTTAATTGCAATAAATGCAAAAGCCTACACTTACATTGTTTGATGCATAAGAACAGAATCAGAAAAACATGACTAGGCTTCCATATAAAAACAGTCATGTTTTACTTCTTACTTTTATTTCTTCTCTCTTCCAAAGCTGACCAAAATGACAGTAGGTAATTTTTTAAATAAAATTATAAATCATAAGAACAAAAAGAATGAGAGGGGATAAATAGAGGACATGAGATGTGGGACTTCCCTGATGGTCCAGTGATTTACAATCCTGTACTTCCAGTGCAGGGGGCACCGGCTTGACCCCTGGTCAAGAAAAGATTCCCCCATGCCACAAAACCCTTAGAAAAAGCAAAACCCTTAGAAGGAGGGAGATGTGAGCAATAATTCAAAAGCTGGAAAGCCTACAGTAACTGATTTGGTAGAACCAGATAGCTCAGTTGGTAAAGAATCTGCCTACAATGCAGGAGACCTGGGTTCGATTCCTGGGTTGGGGAAGATCCCCTGGAGAAGGAAATGGCAACCCACTTCAGTCTTCTTGCCTGGAGAATCCCATGGACAGAGGAGTTCGGTGGGCTACACAGTCCATGGGGTCGCAAAGAGTCAGGCACGACTGAGCGACTTCACTTTCTTTCACTTTCACCACCAAAGTACCTGCAAAGAGGGAAGAAGACTCTTGAAAGTCCCTCGGATTGCAAGATCAAAACAGTCAATCCTAAGGAAATCAGTCCTGAATATTCATTGGAAGGACTAATGCTGAAGCAAAAGCTCCAATACTTGGTCACCTGACCCAAAGAACTGACTCATTGGAAAAGACCCTGATGCTGGGAAAGATTGGAGGCAGGAGAAGAAGGGGACAACAGAGGATGAGATGGTTGGATGGCATCACCAACTGGATGGACATGAGTTTGAGCAAGCTCCAGGAGTTGGTGATGGACAGGGAAGCCTGGCGTGCTGCACTCCACGGGGTCGCAAAGAGTCCGACTGGACTGAGCTGCGGAACTTAACTGTAGACAGGCCTCCAATGGATTTGGTAACTTTATGCATGTAGTTCCGACAAGAGTTCTATAGGTGGCACTGTGGTTTAAGAGGAGAATCGGCAGTGGCTCCTACCTGATTCTTACGGGCTATTCTATTGACTAAGGAAAAAAGCAGGTCCGTATAGTCAAAGCTTTGGTTTTTCCAGTAGTCATGTATGGATGTGAGAGTTGGACCATAAAGAAGGCTACGCCCTGAAGAATGGATGCTTTTTAACTGTGGTGCTGGAGAAAATTCTTGAGAGTCCCTTGGACTGCAAGATCAAATCAATCAATCCTAAAGGAAATCAGGCCTGAATATTCATCGGAAGAACTGATGCTGAAGCAATAGTTCTAGTGACACATAAGCCTCTGAGTGTATTAGTTTGGTCACCCCTCTCGGTTCAAGCCTTCTGCCTCATTCATATCGCAGTTATGACACTTCACCATATTTGTCATTCAGGGACAACAAAATAAGTCATACACCAAAGCAACTGTTCTTTCACATCCCAAGTCTCCTGCTTCACTATCTGTCCTGCCCTCTATCTCAGGGCTCCTAGGAGTGTGGGACTCTACAAGCTTTATCCCCCTTGTTTTAAAAAACAAGAAGAACAAAACAAACACCGTATTTTTTCAAGTTTAGGCCAGTAACTCAAATACCATGTCTCTGCTCCTCTTCCCTTTTCCATAGCTAAAGATTTATCCTCTGCTTTCTAAAAGCTATTTACTTAATATTTATGTCTTCCTGACAAATTTTGCCACTCATCAATACTGTAAAATTTGGTTTATTTCTCTTATTGGCTTCAGATTTACAAGGTCTTCATGGAATTTCTGCTTCTCACCAAGGAACGTCTCCAACAACTCCATCAATTCCATAGATTAAAAAGGGTCCTCCATTCAGGTCTCAATTCCAGGAAAACTTCTTCCCATTTGGAATCTATAAAACTGTTAAATCCACTCACTTTTGGCAAAACTAGCCTCTTCCAACCCACGGATGGGGGTTATTGTTGTTGTTTAGTCACTAAGCAGTGTAGGGGAGTGCCAGATGTCATTAGTCTAACCAAAAGCCCAGACTGCCTTCCTTTTTTATGTTGAATCCAGTCTAGTTGAGTGAGAAAAAAAAATCTCATGCTTCTTTTTTTGTTATCTTCACTAGTTTGTTGTCTTTTTCAGATTCCAGGTATAAGTGATAGGGGTAAGGAGGTAAGTGGTACAAACTATTACATATGATATAAGCTATGAGAACGTATTGTACAACACGGAATATAGCCAGTATTTTATAGTAACTATTAATATAAATGGAGTATAACCTTTCAAAGTAATCACTATATTGGGGCTTCCCTGGTGGCTCAGTGGTAAAGAATCTGCCTGCCAGTACAGGAGACACAGGTTTGATCCCTGGTCCAGGAAGATCCTACATCCTAGCCTCGGAGCAACTAAGCCCGTGTGCCACAACGACTGAGCCCATGCACCTAAAGTGTGTGCTCCACAACAAGAGAAGCCATACAATGAGAAGCCCACACACCACAGCTAGAGAGCAGCCCCCACTCACTGCAACTAGAGAAAAGTCCGCTCCCAGCAGCAAAGAACCAGCACAGCCAAAAATAAATAAGTAAAATAAATTTTAAACAATTACTATATTGTACACCTGTAAATTGTATAAAATTTTATCCAACTATACTTCAATTAACAAAAAAAGATATGTGATCATCAAATGCAAAAAAAAAAAGAAACCTCATACTCATTCTGTTACGACTACATTTTCCATTGTAATGGCATCCTTGTCACCTATTCCAAGTATTTATCCTAATTACCTTGGTCCTTTATAGGCCCAGGCTCTCAATATCTGATTGACCCAGGTTGTTCTGTGTGTTTTCTGATCTGTCCTTTCTACTAATTTGATCTAAACCAAAGACTATGATGTAGTAGCTCACGACATTCTCCATCTGCCCTGATTCTTATACCAACTTTCTAGACTAGATCTTTCCTTCTCTGGAGAGAACAGAAATAATTTATGTCCTACTTAGAGCAATTAATAAGGACTTACAGAAACATCTGTGAGTTGTTTGTTTCACAGAAGGAAGGGTAGCACCTGGTTGGTTAGTCCTCCAACTAAATCATTTCTATTGTTTCAAAAATATTCTCAGCATTGCCAGCATCATCTGTGCAAGTGAGTACCTCTCCGCCTCTACATCACAAAATGGAAAACTTTCAAAGGAGTGCTGTGCATTGGGGCATCCTTTTTAAAATTATTTATTATATTTTGGCTGCGCTGGGTCCTCGGTACTGTGCCTGGGCTTTCTCTGGTTGCAGAGAGCAGGGGCTACTCTCTAGCTGTGGTGAGTGGGCTTCTCATTGCAGTGACTTCTTGTGGAGCGTGGGCTATAGGCATGCAGGCTCAGCAGTTGTGGCGCACAAGACTTAATTGCATGTGGGATCTTCCCAGACCAGGGATCGAACCTGTGTCCCCTTCATTGATAGGCAGATTCTTAACCACTAGACCACCAGGGACATCCAAGTCATACAAATTTGTTTAAAATTTCTTCATAGTTCATACTTAAGCCCTTAAATGGCTTGTGAAATGGGGGGTAGTGCTCTAGTGATCCTTGTAATCTACCGCACCTTGTAATCTACTGCTATAAGGCAAATTACAGTGTATTGAAAAAAGAAGAATTTAAACTTTGTGGATTCAAATTAAGCATTCAAGTCCCCATTTGAGCCAAATTCATTAATGCTGTGTTAAAACTGTGTGCTGGGAGACCCTAAGGATGAAACAAATCAGCATCTCTGTGTGTAATTCATGCATTTTAAATATAGTTGTGGCTTGCATCAAACCAGGACGTGGGATAAGCTTCTAAAGCTGATGAAAGAGCTGCTCAAGAAAACATAAAAGGTCTTAGTTTCAAAGACAAAAAAAAAAAAAAAAAATCAACAACTTGAGCCTATACTTGCTTCAGGAAAGTCTGCAGTGAAAATTAAAACAAACAACAAATAAAAACAGCTTAATAAATGCTACAGAATTAGTTTCTCATTAGGGCACGTGGAGGGGTAATAGGTCTCTAAAAGTCTACTCAAAAAAGCCAACAAAGTTTCTCCACTCTGTGGCTGTTCTGGTGTTTGACTCCTGATGTTTATAGCAAAAATAAGGCTAGAAATATGAAGATAAGAGCTTTTGACTAGGGTTTTATAAGATTATCTCATGTGAAGTGTAATTTTATATACACTGGGCCTGCTTGATCAATTAAGAAATAATTTGGAAAGCATCTTTTAATATTTATTTGTTCGATTGCACTAGTCTTAGTTGTGACATGCAAAATCTTCAGTTATGGCATGTGAGATCTAGTTCTCCACCCCCAACCCCTACCAGGGATAGAACCTGTGACCACAGCGCCGGGAGTGCGGAGTCTTAGCCTCTGGACCACCAGGGCAATCCCTGGAAAGCTTAATACTGTGCAAAATCAGTTCCTCGAGTCACCTCTCTAAAAAGAAATCAAGCTGCAAAGCAAGAATATCACCTCCCTATTTCACTCTTGTTTCTATGAGAAGCCAAAATTCAGCTTGCTTTACTTCAATTTATAGAAGCTTTTCCATGTTCATACCCATCATGAGAAGGAACTGACTTATGAATAGTACATAAAGTTAGAACATGCAAAGCGTACGAGAATGTCTGTATGTTTGTGTGTGTTAGGGTTTTTGATGTCAAGTATTTGATGAAGTATTTCCAATGCTTCAGTTTGAGTACTAGGGGATTTGCTGTGTGTTGCACACAGGATTAATAAAATAGGAATCTGGGCTACATGGCCAGGCATCGTGGGGCTCGGTGGACCAGGATAGTAGGTGCTACAGGGCCTGAAGGGCAGTTCCTAGATCTAAAAGGCACTGGTGCAGTGGCAGTGACAAGGGACCCAGGCTGCCAGCCTCGGCAGCTGGGCTCTCTGCCCCTCCATCCTTACGGTGACTCAGCAACTCTCCTTCTTCAGTTTGTCAGCTGAGACAACCTCCTCACTGCTAGAACCAACCACCCTACTCCAAACATCTTTTCTCTCCCTCAGAGCTTACATCACCCATGGCTTCTGCTAGTTCATGGTTCTATGTCCTCTTGGCATCGATGTACTGCCTTCCGTGGGGGGAATCCACACCCGCTTCCATTATCACTTGGTTGTCTCTTTCCCTTTATTGCCAGCACAAATTCTTGAAAGAGAAAACTGCTTGACTTCGTAACTATAGGCTACCTCAGGGCTTCCCTGGGGGCTCAGTAGTTAAAAAAAAAATCCACCTGCCAAAGCAGGAGACGTAGTTTCAATCCCTGGGTCGGGAAGATCCCCTTCAGAAGGAAATGGCAACCCACTCCAGTGTTCTTGCCTGGAGAATCCCATGGACAGAGGAGCCTGGCAGGCTACAATCCATGGGGTCACAAAAGAGTTGGACACGACAAAGCAACTAAACAACATCAAGCAACAACATAGGCAACCTCATAGGCCTCTAGCCCAGTGGTTCTCAAATTAAGGCATAAAATCACCAAGAAGATTTATTAAACACAGATGGCCCGCCCCCAGAGTTTCTGATTCAGTAGATCTCTAGTGGGATCCAATAATTTATGTTTCTAACAGAGCCCCCAAGTGACTCTGATGCTTCTGACCTAGAGATTACACTTGAATTAAAAACCTCTGCTGTAGCTACAGGTTGATGGTCTTTCATGTGTCAGCAGAGGATCAGTGGTGTGGTTTAGAATATATAACCACCTATAAATAAGGACCTTACCAGTGCCAGTTTCCTCAGCAGGAGACTCTGAACAGAAAAGCTTTAACATGGTCTATGGTTAGGCAAGCTCTGACATGTTCCCTCTCTGCTGCTGCTGCTAAGTCGCTTCAGTCGTGTCTGACTGCACGACCCCATAGACGGCAGCCCACCAGGCTCCGCCGTCCCTGGGATTCTCCGGGCAAGAACACTGGAGTGGGTTGCCATTCTGCAGCATTCAATGACTGTCTTTTAAGTGCCACACCTTTAATGTACTAAACATTGGAAATACCAAACTAGATGATATCAAATTATCACCAGGGACTCAGCTAAAGCATTTTAATAACATAAAAATCAAGATAAATGTTTGCATTCCCTTTTGGATATAGACACATCAAAAGAAAACTACAGAAATCCTCGTTTCCTTTCCAATCATATTGTGATAGAAACAGAAAAAGTGCATAAGCAAGAAAAGCACATTCAAAAAAGTTAATTAAGATAGGGGGCTTCCTGGGCCTTCCCTGGTAGCTCAGTGGTAAAGAATCTGCCCACAGTGCAGGAGACTGGAGTTCGATCCCTGATCCAGGAAGTTCCCACATGCTGTGGAGCAACTTGGCCCACTGGCTACAACTATCGAGCCTGTGCTCTAGAGCTCAGGAACCGCAACTATAGAGCCCACCTGCCACAACTGCTGAAGCTCGGTGCCCTGGAGCCTGCGCTCGGCAACAATAAGCAGCCTGTGCAATGCAGTGAAGAGTAGCCCCCACTCACTGTAACTAGAGAAAAGCCAGCACAGCAACAAAGACACAGCACAGCCAAAAATAAATAAATAAACATGACTTATTAAAGAAAAAAAAGATAGGGAGCTTCCCCTGTTAGTACAGTAGTTGAGAACCCGCCTGCCAATGCAGGGGACACGGGTTCAATCCCTGCTTTGGGAAGATCCCCATGCCCTGGAGTGACTAAACCCATGAGCCACAACTAGAACTGGAGAGCTGCAACTACTGAGGACACATGCTGCAAATACCGAAGCCCCCTCGCCTAGAGCCTGTTCTCTGTGACCGAAGAAGCCACTGCAGTGAGAAGCCCACACACCACAAAGCCCCTGATCACCACAACTAGAAAGGCCAGCACAGCCAAAAATAAACAAATCTTTTTTAAAAAGAAAGAAAGAGTAAGTTACAAGTGACTCGATTTCTAACTCTGAGTGAAACCAAAGTATAGTTTGATGGGGACTTGCGTGGTCCAATGACTAAGACTCTGAGCTCCCAACACAGGGGACCCAGAGTTCAATCCCTAGTCAGGGAACTAGATCCCTCGTGTCACAACTAAGACCTAGAACAGCATCCAAACAGATAAATTATAAATAATTTTTGAAGTATATTACAATGGAAATTATAATTAGGCTCTGTGCTTTCAAATCCAAGTTGCATGCATAAGAGTCAAGGAAGCAGATAGTGATTGCAGCCATGAAATTAAAAGATTGTTACTCCTTGGAAGGAAAGCTATGACCAACCTAGACATCATATTAAAAAGCAGAGACATTACTTTGCCAACAAAGGTCCGTCTAGTCAAGGCTATGGTTTTTCCATTGGTCATGTATGGATGTGAGAGTTGGACTGTGAAGAAAGCTGAGCGCCGAAGAATTGATGCTTTTGAACTGTAGTGTTGGAGAAGACTCTTGAGAGTCCCTTCGACTGCAAGGAGATCCAACCAGTCCATGCTAAAGGAGATCAGTCCTGGGTGTTCATTGGAAGGACTGAGGCTGAAGCTGAAACTCCAATACTTTGGCCACCTCATGCAAAGAGTTGACTCATTGGAAAAGACTCTGATGCTGGGAGGGATTGGGGGCAGGAGGAGAAGGGGACGACGACAGAGGATGAGATGGCTGGGTGGCATCACTGACTCGATGGACATGAGTTTGGGTAAACTCTGGGAGTTGGTGATGGACAGGGAGGCCTGGCATGCTGTGGTTCATGGGGTCGCAAAGAGTCGGACACGAATGAGCAACTGAACTGAACTGAACTGAAGCACATCTTAAAAGGAGGAGATGTCCAGCAGATCTGCTTGGGGTTACTTTGGCCACCTCATGCAAAGAGTTGACTCATTGGAAAAGACTCTGATGCTGGGAGGGATTGGGGGCAGGAGGAGAAGGGGACGACGACAGAGGATGAGATGGCTGGGTGGCATCACTGACTCGATGGACATGAGTTTGGGTAAACTCTGGGAGTTGGTGATGGACAGGGAGGCCTGGCATGCTGTGGTTCATGGGGTCGCAAAGAGTCGGACACGAATGAGCAACTGAACTGAACTGAACTGAAGCACATCTTAAAAGGAGGAGATGTCCAGCAGATCTGCTTGGGGCAGGAAAAAGCCATATATATATACAGGTTTTAGAAAAGGTCACATTTAACCAGCCTGAAAAGTGGGTGCTGTGAAGAACAGTTTATACTATTTTTCCCTGACAGGAGAACCCCAGAAGATCAGGCAACAAACGTCTCCTTCTCTAGTCCAGGTTGCAGTGCAGTCTCTGCCCCTCTCACTGCCTAAATTCACCATGGATTGTGTTGTGTTATATCGTCCTCTAGTGGTTTCAAAGATTTCTTATCTCAGTTTTTAAGGACAGTATTTATCACAGGGCCATACACATACATGATGCTTAACATATGTCTGTTAAATGGATGAAAATGACTAACAGAGATCCTACAGATGACTGCAAACAAGACAACCTACCACAGCATCCCTGGGAGAGTGAGTATTCTCCCAAGCAGGAGTATTTCAGGCTCAGGTCACTTATGCCATCCCAGGCTTTCCTTTAAAGTACATAATGCTTGCATAGTTTCAAGAAATTCCAACGTAACTTTGAGGCGTATGACAGCCTGAGAGTACAAAAATTCCCAAAAGGATAACTACAAGCGAAGTGTTTGAAGTTGGTCTCCATTCCAGAATATTGTGAGCAAAAGGCACTTTGTAGTGAAGCTTCACTTCTCAGTCTTATCTAAATAACACCTCACTGAATAAGGAAACCATATAAGTTTATGGCTTATTAAGTTTTTTAAGCCAGCAAAAGGAATTTGTTTGGAAATAGCAGAGAAATTGCAATTTGCAGCATGCAAACCATAGACTAGTCCCTCCTTAGTCTTTCTTGTGTGTCAGCTTGCTATATTGTGTGTTTGGGTTTGTTTTGTTTTGTTTGCACTTTATGTATCCATTCAGTAGGTGTTTGTTGTTCTGCTATGTGCAAGGCATCCTGATGTTAGTTCCAGGAGGAGCTAGAGATACAAATGAGATTCACCCTTGCTTTCAAACTGCTTACCCTGTAGAGAGAAAGCAGAGTACACACTGAAAGAGATAGAAAAGGAGTTTTAGGAGTTCAAGGAAGGACGAGGTTCCCTCTGAAATAATTCTTTCTGAATGTCTGGCACATCTCTTTCAATCCTGATTGAAGACCGCTCAACAGCAAACAAACCACAGCAAATCAATAATGACCGAGAGCTGATATTATCATCTATATTGAAACTGTGACTAAGGACAAAAAAATCCCACTCCTGTTCTTCAGATAACAAAAATACCACTGGATTTCAACCCAGGAGAAAATATTCACTCAGAAATTTCCAGCTTTAAAATACCTTACCAGGTACTGAAATGAAAATTAAAAATAGCTAAGATATTGACTCTGCCCTGAGAGAATTCATCACATCGTGGGAAACCTGCTCAGGATTAGCAGTTACACAGTGTGTCAGAGTAGAGATCCTCTGCATGACTCTCTAATTAAAGCTCAGCTCTTTTTTCCTTTGTTCTGTCAAAATATTTTGTATATAAAAAAATCAAATAAAAATATAAAAACATTTTATAACTATCCAGGGGTTAGTATTGAGATTTTTTTTAGGCTTACCTTTTTTGCTGGAAGAAAATACTGCAAAACATTTATTGACAAAGGAATGGTATAATCAGAATACAAAAAATAATTCCTACAACTCAGTTTAAAAATACAAATCACCCAATGAAAAATTGGGTGAAATACTCAGATAGATACTTCTCAACAGAAAAATGGCCAATAAGCAAATGAAAAAGCGCTCAACTTCTTATTAGTCTTTGGGGAAACGTAAATTAAATGAGATATCACTATATACCTATCAGAACTGTAAACAGTTACAATTGAATGATTGACACCACCAACCACAGTGAGGATAGGTAGCAACCAGAACTCATAAGTTGCAGTAAGCCTGTAAAACAAAACAGCTACTTTGGAACAAAGGCTGGCATGTTCTTAATAAACTAGAACATACACCTACTCCGTGACTTGGCAATTCTACTCCCAAGAAAAAAACACCTTTCTACACAAAGACCTGTACAAGTATGTTTAAAGCAGTTTTATTCACAATACCCAAAATCCCTGGGTTGGTCCCAAAACTGGAGCAACCCAGGTATCCATCAGTAAGAGAATGAATAAACTGTTAATTCATACACTGAACCAAAAGTACCAAAACACACAGCAAGAAAAAATAATAAACTACCAATCTATGAAGCAACTATGAAGACTCTTAAAAACATTATGCTGAGTGAAGAAGCCTTTCTCAAAAGAGAACTGTGGCAGGATTCCACTTATGTATATTTCTAGAATAGGCTAATCTATTGTATGGTGGGGAAAAAAATGAAAGTAGCTGTTTCCTCTGTTGGAAGTCAGATCGATTGAGAAGGGATATGAAGGAACTCTGAGGGGTGATGGGAACAGTCCATAACTCGATAGAGATGTGGGTTACAAATACTTGTCAAAACTCAGTAAATGTACAGTTAATATGTGTACATTTGTACATAAATTTTACATCAAAAGAAAAAAGTGGTAAGCAAATATTGAACTTTAGTTGACAATAAGCATGCTGGGCTTCCCTGGTGATCTAGTGGTTAAGAATCCACCTTGCAACGCAGGGGATTCAGGTTCAACCCCGGCCTGGGAAGATCGTGCATGCCACGAGGCAGCTAAGCCCATTAGCCAAAACTACTGAGCCCATGCATCCCAGAGCCTGTGCTCCACAGCTGGAGAAGCCATGGCAAATGAGAAGCCCCCACCTGCCGCAACTAGAGAAAGTCCACACGCAATAGTAAAGACTCAGCACAGCCATAAATAAACAGAAAATTTTAAAATAATAATAAACATGCTGAAGAATTTAGGAAAGGCCTAGATTTGCCCCTTTTAATTGCTGATGTGAATGTTTTAAAAGGGTCTGACACAGGTTGGGTTCTCCAGGTGCAGACACTGGTTTGGAATTTGCACACAAAGTATTTACGAAGCATCAACACCTATGGAAAAGAGTGGGAGGGAAGCAGGACTGGGCAGAGAGAAAAGTGGAACTTCAATCCCAGAACCTCAACCCCAGGATGTGCTCTGGGGTGCATATGATCGATCAGAGTTGAAGAGCATTGAGACACAATGGCCAAGCCCTGGAACCCGGCCTCAGTCAGCATGATTGCAGACTACCCGTGGAATGAGGGCACCCAAAAGGAGTCACAACTGAGGACTGCAAGCTGCCAGCTGGACAACAAGTCCCGCCTTGAAGTGGGATCTGGGACACACATGTCTATGCCCGCCACAGCATATTTCCTGTTTTAATTTGCACTTCTTTCATAATTAATGACGCTTTTTAAAGTGGATTAAAGTGCAAATCTAACCATGCTCTAAGACATTTCCAATCTAATGTGCAATCGTGTCTCCAAATAAGGAGCCACTGAAGGCTTTGGCATCTTGAAGCAACTTTGAGCCCGGATGCAGTGGAATGGAAAAGATAGGGATGAAGCTGGATGGGAAAGGAAGGACAGAACCAAATTAAGGAGAGAGAAGGGAGGTTGAAACTTTACATAGTCTGGGAACACAGGAGTCAGCCACGGAATGTTCTGGAATAGGGGAATGGTGTGATGACACGGTCATCTAGCACAGGGATTCTACCAGAATACGTCAGCACAGCTGACAACAGATGAGCTTTCTCCAGCCATCTTTCGAGTTTGACCTTTCTGACTTCTTACTTACCTAGTTTTCACTGGCCAACCACCCAGCCATCATGAATAAGGTAAGATCAAAGACTAATGTGGCATCAACAAGTGGTGGATCAGAAAATACAGAAGTCAGTGTAGAAATTATACCTCAACATGGCCCAGGCAAAGAATCCAAACTGGAATTAGAGTCAAAGGAATTTCCTTAGTGTATAACTTTATTTCTTTATATGAACAAAAGATAAGTCCCTTAAGAGAAAAATGAGAAAGATTGGAAAACAATTTCCATACACTTGAAAATGAAGCAGAAGAGTCAAGAAATATGTCAACAGATGTTCAAACTCAATGGTGAAAAAAAGTTTTGCTTTAATTAAAATACCAGTGATATGCAATATTTTAGCCCATAAAATTGCCCCAAATCTTTGTCCTTTTATTTTTCTTTGGGGGTATCCAAAAATGCAGGGAGCATGAACCTCAGGTTTGCATCATATTGTCTTGCCTCTTCCACTCCCAAATCCCATGGAGATGATGCATGTTAGCCTAGATGGATGCTAAAATGCAAGTGAGGATTTGAGAAACCCCTGTCTTTTAATAGAGCTGCTAGCCCAACCTTGTCCTAGAGGGAAGCGGTATCTTTGTCATGTGTTAGTCGTTCAGTCATGTCCAACTCTACGCGACCCATGGACTGTAGCCTGCCAGGCTCCTCTATCCATCAAATTCTCCAGGCAAGAATACTGGAGTGAGTTGCCATTCCATTCTCCAGGGATCTTCCTGACCCAGGGATTAAACCCAGGTCTCCCGATTTGCAAGCAGATTCTTTACTATCTGAGCCACCAGGCAGCAAACAAATCTTCCCTCTGATTCAAAGAGAGATATTATTTCTATCTTCCAAGTTTGTTTGCTATACAAACATCCTTGAAAACAGTCTGGGGCAAGAGCTATCCACTCAGAAGACATGCAAACCACAACAGATCCCTAAAGAATTGCCTTCCAAAAAATTTCTTAAGTTTTTTTTCCACAGCGTGTTTCTCCCAGTTAAATTTCCAATCAGTTTGAGAAGAAGGGTAACACAGTATTTTTCTCCATTCTGGGATATAATTGGTACTGGCACAAAGGAGGCCTTGAGTGAATATTTCCTTTATGATTACCAGGTATATGTGTGGATGAATGGCAGGATAAAGTCTTGAAAAACTTGGGACATAATTATGACGAAACTTCTAGATCCACAGTTCTGCTAGTTGAAAATGTCAAAATAGCAATTATTTCCCTCCGTCTCCTCATTTGCATCCTCCTGATCATTCCTATAGTGTTTTTCATTTTTAGCTGCCCACATTTAATGTCTGCTAAAGAGATTACAACAACACAAGAGAAGACTCTACACGTGGACATCACCAGATGGTCAACACCGAAATCAGATTGATTATATTCTGTGCAGCCAAAGATGGAGAAGCTCTATACAGTCAACAAAAACAAGACCAGGAGCTGACTGCGGCTCAGATCATGAACTCCTTATTGCCAAATTCAGACTCAAATTGAAGAAAGTAGGGAAAGCCACTAAACCATTCAGGTATGACCTAAATCAAATCCCTTATGATTATACAGTGGAAGTGAGGAATAGATTTAAGGGCCTAGATCTGATAGATAGAGTGCCTGAAGAACTATGGAATGAGGTTCGTGACATTGTACGGGAGACAGGGATCAAGACCATTCCCATGGAAAAGAAATGCAAAAAAGCAAAATGGCTGTCTGGGGAGGCCTTACAAATAGCTGTGAAAAGAAGAGAGGCGAAAAGCAAAGGAGACAAGGAAAGATATAAGCACCTGAATGCAGAGTTCCAAAGAATAGCAAGAAGAGATAAGAAAGCCTTCTTCAGCGATCAATGCAAAGAAATAGAGGAAAACAACAGAATGGGAAAGACTAGAGATCTCTTCAAGAAAATTAGAGATACCAAGGGAACATTTCATGCAAGGATGGGCTCTTTTAACATGAATTAATTTATTCATTATAATGATCCTATGAAGTAAAATACTATATGATCACCAGTTTACAAATGGAGAAACTGAGGTACAGAGAGGTGAAGGGTCTTGCTCAATGTCGCACAGGCTGGAAAGTGGCAAAGCCAGGACGTGAATCCAGGTGGCCCGGCTCCAGTGTTCCCCCTTCTCACCTCAATGCCCTGTTGCCTCCCTGGTGGCATGTTGCCTTTTGACCGTTTGCACCCAGTGCCAGCAGGGTGTCTGTTGTGTGCTGTGATGAGGACAGTTGTCCCTGTTGGGTAGGTGAGAATCAACCATCTCTGGTAAACTGTTGAGGCAGGGCAGAGGGAGAGATGAGCTTCCTCTGTAAGGAGCTATAATGGTTGGGAAGGAAAAGTGACTGAGCCAGCTCAGTGTCCATCACTTATTTCTCTGAGACCTCAACCTCTCCTGTTCCTACCTGGGGCCCCATGTGGAGCAGCGGTGTGCAAATTAGTGGTAAAAAGATGATTGACCCACAGGTGTGTAATAAAATGGTGGCCCAAGCTATAGTATTTTGGAGCACCTTTAACAGAGGATATCCGCTTTCTCGGGTCTCCTCCTCTCCTCCTTTGCTCCGGACCACCATCATGAAGACTTGGGGCATCAGTGGAGCTGCCAGAAAGTGGCAGCAGTGATTGATGGAGGTTCTGGTGAGGTCACGTGAAACAGAGCTCCTGCAGGCTGAATGAGTCATCTGTCAGCACTTTCCTGCACACATTTCACTGTGTGTATGTGTGTGTGTGTGTGTGTATCTGTGTTTATATATATTTATAGAGTCTGAGATCTAGCATTAAAAGTCAGGACTAGATTCATTCATTGGCCTTGAATTAATATTGTTAATATGACTTCAGTGATGCCACTGCTGGTGAAAGTGAAATGTGTGAGTTGCTCAGTTGTGTCTGACTCTTTGCCACCCCATGGACTGTAGCCCACCAGGCTCATCTGTCCATGGGATTCTCCAGGCAAGAACACTGGAGTGAAAGACATTCCCTTCTCCAGAGGATCTTCCCCACTTAGGGATTGAACCTGGGCCTCTTGCATTGTAGGCAGATTCTTAAACGTCTGACCTACCTTCTTTCACTCTATAAACATCTATTCAGTAGATACTTATTGGCAGTGGACACTGCCAATTCCGTAGACACTGTTTCAGGCACTGTGATAAGTGCTGTTGACAGTGAGTATCAATGATCCTTGGCTTTGGGGAGCTTACAATGGAGCTTAAAATATAGAAGATATGAACCTGTAAATAATTAATTACAAAAATGTGATAAGTTACAAGGGAGAGGGAAGTACAGAGTGCTTTGGGATTCCCGAGAAAGCAGCACTTAATTCAGACTGAGGACATGAGGCTAAGGGCAGAGAAAATATCCCAGAGGAGATGACAGCTGATCTGAGTCTGGAAATGTGAGCAAACTTGAACAGACAGGGAAGAGGATGAGGGAAGAGGAAGAGAGTCTGAGCAGATGCACCAGTGCATAGAGTCACCGGGGAATGAGAGAGGGTGGGAAACCAGAGGCATGGACAGACGCGGGAGAGTGATATTGAGATGTGACACCTTAGGGTAGGTGGGAGTCAGATCATTGGCACTTTGATGGGTTTAGATTTTATCCTGAGGCAGTGAGATCCACTGAATTATTTTAGACAGAGAAATGCTATTATTAGATTATGTTGCAGAAAGGCCAGTGTGGAGAATGGCTTGACAGGGACTGAGACTAAAATTCGAGGCCTGTTAAGAGACTGTTGCAGCAACTCAGATGACAAAGAATGAAGTGTGAACTGAGGCAAGGCCCGTGGGCTGGAGAGGAAGGGAGTGATTCTAGACAATTTAGTAGGTAGAATCCACAGGACGGGGTGACTGTTTGGATGTGGGATTGGGTGGAAAGCAAGTTTCTCACTTGGCTGACTTGGTGGTTGGGTGGTGTCATTTACTTAAATAGGAACTAGAGAAGGGGGAATAATATGTGTGTGTGTGTGTGTGTGTGTGTGTGTTTAGAGAGAGAATTTCAGTTTTGGACATGCTGAGTTTAGATGCCAGTGGAGATACCTAGTAGGGAGGGCTATAAAACTGGCACATAGCAGGAATTCTTTATGTATTTATCATATGAATGAAAATGGTAAAGCTCTGGGGTGCAAGGATAGACGTGTTAGTCATCACTGCCCCTGCCGGGGGCCAGCGTGAGGAACTCCGCCCATGGCAAAGGTTATGAGGAAGGAAGCTTGGCATACGCAAAGGCGTGATCAAGCCTCAGGAAACCCCTGTTCCCAAGCATCTAACCCCAAAACCAGAGTCTGTTTTATGCTCTCGCCTACACCTCTGACTTTACGGGGGGCTCTCCCCCTAACCATTTCTCTTGGAGAAGGAGTTAACTTGCAGCTCCAAGTTAATAAAAATTCCTGAGCATGACAAGAGTGTTTCAACTTACAACTCCTCTGAAGGTTATCTAGCCTGCCTGTATAGGTTCGTCCGGCCACATGTGATTGTTTACAACCCCCCAGCTGCGAGAGGCATGAGATGTTTTAGACTTACTAAAGGCAAATTCTTTTGGGAAGTTAGAAATTATTAGTTTAGTGGGTTGGTTAGGAATTATATTGGTGAAGGGTTTTTTCATTTGTTGTGCCAATAATTACTGCTAATTCCCTGCCCTGGGTGTGACAGGGTGTCTCAGGTCAAACCTCTCTGCTGACAAACTAGCTTGTGTGACAGGATTGCCCATACTCCTGCCACTACGCACATGATTGTTTACTACCTCTCAACCATAAACAGCACAGAGAGTTTTGGAGTATTTTGAGAGTCTTAATTAGCATAGGGCTTTTCTTCTTCTTGAGTCAATGATTGCCGCCAGGCCTCCATATCCTTAGGCACCTGGGAATATATTAATCAAAGTATTTGGAATATAGAAAAGGAAATATAGTAGTTTTTGATGTTAGCAATACTAGACTTTTTGAGTTAACGAATTTTCTCTTTTGATATAGATCACTGTACTTTGTTATAAATCACTGTGTCCTTGCTATGTAAAAATGTAACTTTATCACTAAGACTAAATAGATCTTAAGGAGAGCATTGGTGAAAGGATTTTCATTTGTTAGGCTGATGTTTTGCAGCTAAATCTCCATATTCCCTGCTCTTATAATAAATATAACTAGCATATGGGAGAAATAATTATTAACCTTTAAGATAAATCTTGTTAACCTTGGGTTAAATAAATTCCTTTCTTGATTGTAACTCACTACACCCTCACCCTATAGGAATGCAACTTTATTTGGAGGGTGGTGCCTGGTTTAAGAAAAAACACCCTTGGAAAAAATAAGTTTTTTGATTATCAGAAAGAGTCATAAATGTCAGCAAGCCTCATGGCCAGAAGATGATGTAAAAACCCCTAAGACCTTTTTTTTTATGTAAAGCACCTGACTTTGATAAAGGTCAGGACTGCTGACCCCCGCGTGACTCTGTATTCATCCCTATATGTAACAAAAGGTATATAAGCAAACCTGAAAAATAAAGAAATGGGATCAGTTCCTGGAAAGACTGACTCCCCCATGTCGTTCTTTCTTGCTCCCCTTTTTCTGGCTGAATTCCCATCTGGAGCATGGGTGCTATTCCACATAAACCAAGTTATTCAGCCTCTTTTTCTCCACTAATTTTCCTACTACACTATCCGTTTCTAATCTCTCTATATATCTGTAATTAAATAGGTATTTTTCCAAGGACGCCGACTCTGTCCCCACCTTCGAATCACCCTGGATCCACCGGGGCTGGACCCTGGCAAGTGGCGCCCAAGCAGGCTATTCGAAGGTAAGTTCCCCCAGCAATTAGGGTCATCAGCCCTATTGCCACCCACTTGGAGCAAGTAGGGTCATCAGCTCTACTGCTCTGGACAGCTAGGGTCATCAGCCCTGTTGTTCCCCCAGTGTTGAGTGTTCAGGGACGGATAGGACCCCACTTAGGGTGCTGCAGATGGGAGTTGCTTTCATGGGAGTTGCTAGAGTGATCTAGCAAGAGTATACAGCCAAGAGATGAGGTCTCAAGTCATAATTTAAGGCATCAGGAACAGTAGCCTGAAAAGGAAACATAAGGAGTTTTCGGAGGTAGGAGAAACTCCAGGAGAGAGAAAGGACTAGGGAGTCAGGGGGGCAGATGCCAGAGAAGGAGCCATAGCTGATGGAGAAAAGTCATGAACTGGAAAGGAAGAACTGGAAAACTCCCATCTAGTTTCCCAGTTAGCAGACATTGGCCGGAGAAGTTTAATACTGAACTTTCACCTGTGCCAGGCATGTGTGATATACCACGCATACAATGGCACAAATATGCTTCAGTTGGGCTTCAGTGAAGTGGTGACAGCTGAATCCAGATTGGGTTGAACTGATGAAAGGATAGTTGGTGAGAAAGTGGAGAGACAAGTATAGAGGACGCTCCTCTGGGAGGTGTCTGTGGGATGAGGAAAGAATGATGAGAATCAGAGGGATGTTGTCTCCAGAGAATTTCCCCTTCTCTTCCCTTCCCTTTACATTTCATTTCTTTTCTTTTCATTTCCTCCTTCTTTCCCTCCCTCCCTCCCTCCTTGACAGGGTAAGTTCCTGGAGGAAATGGGAAAGGTTGGGATGGATGGAAAGATAAATCCTGGACAAGAGAAAAAACCCATGATGGAAACAGAGGTGTGGTTAAGAGTGGAGATGAATCTTGTCATTTATCTATTTTATGCATTGTAGTGTGTCTCTGTTAACCCCAAACTCCTAATTTATCCTACTTTGTAGCACAGGAAACTATCTTCAATATCTTCCATAATGGAAAAGAATCTGTGAAAGGTACATGTATCTAAATCACTTTGCTGTACAGCTGAAACTAACACAACATTGTAAATCAACTATACTTCAATTAAAAAATTAAAAAAGATAAAGTAATTCAAAAGATTAAAAAAAAAAAAAGAGTGGAGGCAAAAAGGTGACGATCAGGTAGAGAATGAAAGAATTTTTTTCCTAATGTCCTTATTTCTGTCTCTGCCCAGGAGGCAGGGTGATGGTGAGACAGGGGACTTAAAAAGGGAGAGAAAGCTTAGAAATTGTTGAAGTAAGGAATGGGAATGGGACTCACTGAAGGACTGCAAAGCACCACAGGAATTGGAGACCCTTGACTTTACGCCTCGTTGCTCTACCACAGTGTATGTGTGTGTGTGTAGTTCTCTCTCTAATGGTCCAGACGTGGACTGGAGAGGTGGTGAGGGGCACTGAGCCAACCTGGGGATTCACTCGGTGTGTCTGACAGACTCTTCAAAGTCTAATCCTTAGGTAAGACTCTCAAAGACGAGTTGAAAAGAATTGCAAGCATACCGCCAATTTGTAGGACTAAAACTTTGCTGAAATAATAAGAGTACCTCACTCTGTTCAAAATCCAAAAAACCCAGCTACTGGGTCATCGCTTTAAGACAGCCAGATGGTAGAATTCAACACAGTCGGCTGGAAAACCCAGAAAATGAATGGGTAAAAGTGAGTGATGAGGTGACTCCAATGGTTAGAAAGAATGAACTAGAAAGCAATGAAATTTGGGGATCTGGCATTCTTAGAATTACTTATGATATACATTAACTTGCTTTGTGGAGGCACCGAGATATTCCCCCCAACCCCAACCCTGAGTTTTCAGTTCTATAGTAAAGAAGATCTGATGAGAGAAGTAACACAGCCAGGGAAATGTCATAGACTCAAGGGCACAGCCATTGAAGATGAATTCATCAAACTTTTTTAGGAATTCATCAAGTAGGAAGAAAGACTGGGGGACTCTGTTTTTTTCCCCCTAGCTTTATTGGGATATAATTGTCAAATAAAATAATAATATACTTAAAGTGTACAGCATGATGATTTGACATATGCAAATATTGTGAAAAGAGTCCCATGATCTACTGTCTTAGCAAATTTCAGTATACAATAAGTATTATTACCTGTAATCACCATGCTGTGACAGGAGCCTCAAAATTTTGTAATTGAAGCTTTGTACCCTTTGAACAACTTCTCTCCATTTCCTTCGCTTCCTCAGCTCCTGGCAACCACATTCTATTCCCACTTTCTGTGAGTTTGACTTTGTGAAAAACAAAAAAAAGTGTCCACATATAGGCATCCCAGGAGGTGCTAGTGGTAAAGAATTTGCCTGCCAATGCAGGAGATGCAAGAGATGCAGGTTTGATCCCTGGGTCAACATGTCCACATATAAGTAATGGCATACAATATTTGTCTTTTTCCATCTGACGTTTCACTTAGCGTATTGTCCTTCAGGTTCATCCATGCTGTCGCAAATGGCAGGATTTCCTTCTTTTTTGAGGATGAATAATATGCTTTTGAACTGTGGTGTTGGAGAAGACTCTTGAGAGTCCCTTGGACTGCAAGGAGATCCAACCGGTCCATTCTGAAGGAGATCAGCCCTGGGTGTTCTTTGGAAGGACTGATGCTAAAGCTGAAACTCCAGTACTTTGGCCACCTCATGCGAAGAGTTGACTCATTGGAAAAGACTCTGATGCTGGGAGGGATTGGGGGCAGGAGGAGAAGGGGACGACAGAGGATGAGATGGCTGGATGGCATCACTGACTCGATGGATGTGAGTCTGAGTGAACTCCGAGAGATGGTGATGAACAGGGAGGCCTGGCGTGCTGCGATTCATGGGGTCGCAAAGAGTCGGTCACGACTGAGCGACTGAACTGAACTGAAAGAGATTACACACTAATGTGCCTAACTGGTAGAACCTCAGACCCTTAAAAATATCCAGTGCTTCCTTTTATAGCTTAGCATTTGTATTGCAAACTCAGTATCTCCCTTACAATTCCAGGGCACACACACACTTTCCTTCTTCTTCCTACCGGGTCAGGAAGGATGAGGAATTACTGAGCATTGTCTCGTTTCCTTTTTCGACTTTCAAATAGATGACAAGAATACGTTTGACATCAAATGAAGTCATCTGATGAGTTTGGGGCAGCTTTCTCCACTATGGTACAACATTTTAGGAGTTGATTTTTATAAGCATCATAGTGTTCCCCACTCACACTGTGAGTGAAACAAAATGCACTCACAAAATCTATGAGCTGATTACTGTTCTTAAAGGGTTGCTGCCATATCACCTGTACCATTCAGTGATTTAATTACCAACAGCAACCTCCATCCCTGGGTTGGGAAGATTCCCTGGAGAAGGAAATGGCAACCCGCTCCAGTACTCTTGCCTGGAGAATCCCATGGACAGAGGAGCCTGGCGGGCTACAGTCCACGAGATCGCAAAGAGTCGGACACGACTGAGCGACTTCACACACACAGCAACCTCCATTCTGACTAGTTTAGGCAGGAACTTATTGAGGGGTATTGGGTAAATCACAGAACTTCTTGGAGGACCAAAGAGCCGGGCTCTGAAGCTAGGCAGCCAAAAACAAGGTCCAACCATATCATAAAGGCCATTATCCCATGGACAGAGGAGCCTGGCGGGCTACAGTCCACGAGATCGCAAAGAGTCGGACACGACTGAGCGACTTCACACACACAGCAACCTCCATTCTGACTAGTTTAGGCAGGAACTTATTGAGGGGTATTGGGTAAATCACAGAACTTCTTGGAGGACCAAAGAGCCGGGCTCTGAAGCTAGGCAGCCAAAAACAAGGTCCAACCATATCATAAAGGCCATTCTTCCCAAAACACCAATGCCATGGCCACTTGGCACCAAAGACACCCAGAAATGGACACCAGAAGCTCAGCCACTACTCTTCCAAAGTACTGGGTCCTTTTTCCCAAGTAGAACATCAACTCTCGATATCCTGCCTCCTCAGCTGAGGTCAAGTTATGCCTGGATAGTCTGAGTGGTGAAAACCCCAGGTCCCATTCCCAAACCCCAGGTGGAAGGAAGTCTGGGAATGTGAGGTTTCTGATTTCAACCTTGAAAAGGTAGACCATATAATGTGGGAAATGATCAAAATATTTGTAGTCTTGCAGTGGACATTATCATCAGTAAGTCCCTTGCCCATGCCCCCTTGATCCCTTTCCTATCCTTACACATGCCAGGAGCACTCCTAACAGCCAGCCAGCACCTTCCTCTCTTTGTTGGTGAACTTCTCCTGAAATATCCTCATTCCTATATATTATGGTCTCAATGTTGTGTCTCCCTCAGAATGCACACATTGAAATCCTAAACCCCAAGCTGATGGAATTGAGAGGTGGGCTTTAGGGAGGTTATTAGGTCATGATTTGGATTAATATCCTTGTAAAAAGGACCCTAGAGAGTTACTCCCTCCTTCCACCACTTGAGGGCACAGTGAAAACGCAAGCCTATAAACTGGGAGGATGGCTTTCACCAGATACCAAATCTGCCAGCACCTTGATCGTGAAAATCCCAGCCTCCAGAACTGTGAGAAGTAAATTCCATTGTTTATTTATAAAACCATTGAGTTTACAGTGTTTTGTTACCGCAGTGCAGGTGGACTAAGACACTTTACCCCAACCAGGACTCTCTGAAGTGGAGCCTTCACGATATCCAAGCTCCCCAGTGGAAGTGAACCTGCTCTCACTTCCTGCTCATCTTTCTTTCCTGTCCCACCTTCCCACACTCCTACCAGTTTTTCCTGGGAACACTTTCACAAATCCTCATTTCAGAGTTTGCTTCAGGGAAACCAACAAGTATCTAGAATTGGACCTACACAAAGTAAGCACTCAACAACTACCATTAGAAGGGAGGAAGCGGCCACTAATTTGCTCCGCAGGACGATGGCTGCCATATTCTTTGATCCAGATTCCTGGAGGTGGCTTACAAAAGAGGCCCTCCCCGCCTCGAGTTCGCTTACATCATTGGAACAGTCGTCACTCGTGCAAGCAGAAGAGAGGAGCCAAACAGCTGACCCTAGGGTGCACTCTGCCCAGTTAGTGGGGAGTCTTGCCTTACCCGTTATATAATTTTGGACAGTTTACATAATCTTTTTTGGGAGCCAGGTTTTTTACCCTCAGGGAAGAGAGATACAGACATAGAAAGGGGAAAGTCTAGGATAAAAACATCTAAAATTGGCTTGCACGTGGAAGTATCGGTATGAACTTTTGGTTTCTGGTGTATGATAAATAGAAAAATATACTTAGGTACAAAAACACACACCTAGTTGTGTACATGTGTACATACATAATTCCTAAGTCTGTCCACTGAGAAGTCAAACCAGCAATGAGTGCACCAGCAGCAACGTGGTACCCAACACCTAGACCTTGGTCTTTGCTTTATTGACGTATAGTGGATTTATAATATTGTGTTAATTACTATTGTAAAATGACTCAGATATATGTATATATTCTATTTTTGCATGCACGCTCAGTCATGTCTGACTCTTTCCAATGCCATGGACTGTAGTCCACCAAGTTTCTCTGTCCATGAGATTTCCCAGGCAAGAACACTGGAGTGGGTTGCCATTTCCTCTTCCAGGGTATCTTTCCAACCTAAGGATCAAACCTGGGTTTCCTGCATTGTAGGCGGATTCTTTACCACCGCACCCCCTGGGAAGCCCATATATTCTATATAGAGAGAATATATAAAATATATATGCTTTTTTATATTCTTTTTCATTATAGTTTATTGCAGGATTTTGAATACAGTTCTATGTGCTGTACAGTAGGACCTTATGTTTATTCATTCTATATACACTACTTTGCATCTGCTAATCCCAAACTCCTGATCCACCCCCTCCCCCCCTCATCCCCCGTGGCAACTACAGATGTATTCACCGTGTAATTCTGTTTCTGTTTCATGGATAGGTTCGTTTGTGTCGCATTTTAGATTCAACATGTAAGTGATATCGTATGGCATTTATCTCTCTCTTTGGAATCACTTCACACCTTGGTTTCTTTTTTTGGCCATGACATACCGAATCTTAGTTACCCAACCAGGGGTGGAAGCCGTGCCCCCTGCAGTAGAAGCACTGAGTCTATGGACTGCCAGGGAAGCCCCATACAGACCTCGGTTTCTAAATACCACTCTCCTCAAAAGGAACCAGAGCTCCTTGGAGGAATGGCTAATTCCAGAGCTAAATTAGGGAAAGTATATAATAAATCTGGAACCTCTTATACCAGAAAATATGGAAATTCTGAAAGATTGATAGGAATATTTCAGAACTGCACAAAAACCAGTAGCTTAATTTGGGACAATTTAGCATCAAAAGAGTCATAGCAATTGATTATAATCCAGTTAATAAAATAGGAACCCATGAACTTAATAATACTAAGATAGATAGATACATTGGGGGCAGTACAGGAAATTTTTACCTTACAGTAGACGGTCAAATAAATGTAGACAAGATGATGGAACACGTGATTAGCATGTAGCAAACTTTATAGTAAAAACTATTTTGATACAGGAACAAAATGGATACTAATACAAATGACTGAAAGTGTGATCAGAAACAGAATTTTAACATGGTCTCAAAGTATTTCCAGACAAAACACTCATTCAATAACATTACACTGAAAAATCTAGCAGATGTCTTCTTATCAAATGATAAAAGTTAACTTTTTACCAGTTAATGAGACAAATCAACATCATGTCCCTTCTAATGTAATACAATAAGAGGAATACAGAATCACTTCTGTGTTATTCCTGCCAAAAATGCATACCTAAAATCCAATCATGAGGAAACATCAGACAAACGCAAACTGACAGACATTCTGCAAAGTAATTGTCCCATTCACTTCAAAAATGTCAAGGTCATGAAAAAAAGGAGAGACCAGAAACTGTTCCAGATAAAATAAAACTAATGAGACATGACAATTAAATGCAATTCATGATCCTGGATGAATCTTGAACCTATAAAAGACCTTATTCGGGGAAAAAAAAAAAAAAACTGTAACGTATTTCTCAAGAATCATTTTAGTTCCAGATGTGTCCGTGAGGTTTACTGTGGTTTTTGCTGGTGTGCACCACTTCTCAACTTCTCCTACCCAGCTGTTTCCTTTCCCTCCCCTTTACAGCTGTTGGTCCCAAAAGCACTCCTTAAAAAGTATCTTGCACACTAAACTCCATCTCTCAGAGTCTGTTTCCTAGAGAAACTCAACCTGAAGCAAAAGGAATGAGTAGGATCTTAACAATCAAAGGTTGAGATGGGGTGCATTCTACACATGAAAATTGGTCTGAGAAGTCTTACATTAGAAAATAAACAGCACAACTGATGACTGGGATCCTGAGAGTAGAGGGCAGCTTGAAATGAGATAAAGCTGAAAAGATAGATTAGGGCAAGCCCATACAGGATGTTGCTGGCCATGTTAATGGTTTGATTTTGTCTTAAACCCTGCGTGTTCAGTTATGTCCAATTCTTTGAAACCCCATGGACTGTAGCCCGCTAGGCTCCTCTGTCCTTGGAATTTTCCAGGCAAGAATACTGGAGTGGATTGTCATTTCCTCCCCCAGAGGATCTTCCTGACCTGGGAATTGAACCCGAACCTGGGTCTCCTGCATTGGCAGGCAGATTCTTTACCACTGAGCTTGTTTTAAGAGGGATAGAAAGTCACAATGGATAGCAATCCGTCTGCCAACGCAGAGGACATTAGTTCCACCCCAGGTCCAGGAAGACCCCGCATACCTCGGGGCAACTAAGCCCATGTGCCACAACTACTGAAGCCTGGAGCCTGCGCTCCGCAACAAGCGAAGCCACTGCAATGAGAAGCCTGTGTACTGCAACAGAGTTGCCCCCACTCACCGCAACCAGAGAAAGCCTGCACAATGCAACAGAGACACAGCACAGTCAAAATAAGTAAATAAAATCTGTAAGAAAAGAGTAATGGGAAGCCACTGGAAGGCTGGAGCCTAGAGTTGGGTGGGGCAGGCAGTGCATAATGAGATTTGCAACTGGAAGAGATTACTATGGCAGAATGTGGAAAACAAGACTGTGGAAAAGGGAGAGAACTTGGAAAGACTAGGGGGTTATTGTAGCCGTCTAAATAAAACACCATGGTCATTTAGACTAGAGGGTGGCAATGAGGATGGAAAATTTTTGATTGATTCAAGAAATACTGAGAAGGTAAAAAATGACACGACTTCGAGGTTGGATACAGACCGTAAGGAAGGGGAGGTGTTAAGGATGATACCTGAGTTTTTGGTTTACTAAACTAAGTAAATGACACCATTCAATGAGGGAGAAACAACAGAGGATCAGGTTTAGTGGAGAGATCATGAGTTTGGGAGAACATGAACTTCCGTTGACAACCAAATGTGGGGCTCTGGAAACCAAGGAAAGAGAATGTTTCCAGCAGAGGGAGAGATCAACTATGTTGAAAGTTAGAGAGAGGTAAACCATTCCTTTGAAGCAGCTCTCTCATGGGTATTTTTGAGCTACATATTACCTTCAGTTCAGTTCAGTTGTATCCGACTCTTTGCGACCCCATGAATCGCAGCACACCAGGCCTCCCTGTTCATCACCATCTCCCGGAGTTCACTCAGACTCACGTCCATCGAGTCTGTGATGCCATCCAGCCATCTCATCCTCGGTCGTTCCCTTCTCCTCCTGTCCCCAATCCCTCCCAGCATCAGTCTTTTCCAATGAGTCAACTCTTCTCATGAGGTGGCCAAAGTACTGGAGTTTCAGCTTTACCATCATAAACTGAACTGAAGGTAATATGTAGCTCAAAAATACCCATGAGAGAGCTGCTTCAAAGGAATGGTGAACGTAGAAGCCAGGTTGGACTGGGCTGAGAAGTGAGTAGGGGAAAAGAAAAGAGAGTCACTTTTCCTTCCACTACAGAAAAAAAAAAAAAAACAGGAAACATATCCGCCTAAAAGAAAAGTGTCCTAATTCTAACCAAATCAAATATCAACTGAATTCAAGCTCTGCTTGGGATAAAAATTAATCTTAATGTATACATATCATTTTACATAGTTCTCTGAACTCCAAAGGAATGGAATCAGCTCTAGAAAAACAAGATAGCTAGTTGTTGCCTCCACCATCCGGATTAGAAAGTAACAATTCTGCAAAGAAATTGCTACAAGAAAAAAAAATGCTACAAAAAATTCACTTCAAGAAAGTGAAGCAAGAAAGTCATTCTTTATTCAGCTTTACCTGATCTACTCCACTCCGAAAGTGAAAGTGAAGTCGCTCAGTCGTGATTCTTTGCGACCCCATGGACTGTAATTTATCAGGCTCATCTGTCCATGGGATTTTCCAGGCAATAGTACTGGAGTGGATTGCCGTTTAGTCAATGACTCTCACCTAACCCAGGTAAAAGCTATGGATGTTTTTGCACAAATTCAATAAACAAACATCCTGAATTTAAAACCCAATTCACTGATGGAGTATTGTATCTTGCTCTCTTCTTTGCTTCAAATGGCTTCCCTGGTGGCTCAGAGGTTAAAGCATCTGCCTCCAATGCAGGAGACCCGGGTTCAATCCCTGGGTCGGGAAGATCCCCTGGAGAAGGAAATGGCAATCCACTCCAGTATTCTTTCCTGGAGAATCCCATGGATGGAGAAGCCTAGTAGGTTACAGTCCATGGGGTCACAAAGAGTTGGACTCGACTGAGTGACTTCACCTTCACCTCAAATGGGAAAATATGCATCCTTAGCTTTTAAAGTTCGTGCCTTTCCCTCGCACCCTAGAGCCCATGCAATGAGAGGCCACTGCAATGAGAAGCCCGCTAACTGCAACCAGAGAACAGCCCCTGCTCTCCCCAACGAGAGAAGTCTGCACAGCAGTGAAGACCCAGCACAGCCATAAACAAATAAGCAAACAAATAAATAAAAATTTAAAGTAAATAAAGTTCATGCCTTCTTTGTTCTACACTTAGGACATATCTTCCCACAATGTTTTTCTCACATATCCAAAACTTAGGTTCCAGATCAGCTTCTATCCGTGAGTCTTCTCTGGTTACACCCCTATTACACCTTTTTTGGGAACCCTTAGCATTTGTGCGTTTAAGGTGTAATGTTGCCAACCAGGTCTTGCTCTCAAATTGCTAAATATTTTCCACAATAGATTATGAAGTCCCAGCAGGCAGAGACTATGACTCCTCATTCTCTAAAAGGTTTCTAAGGCTCTATGTATCAATATATTTGAATTAAGTGGAACATTGTAAACTAATCATAATTTACACTGCTCAAAACCCCCATTTTTATCCCCATATCCCAGGCCTCAAATTTCCCTATAAATAATAGCTAACATTTGATTACTATATACCATTCACTGTTACAGACACCACGTATTAACACTTACAATCCTCCCAACAACCCTATGACATAGATATTACTATTCTTACTTTGCAGATAAGAAAACTGAGGTACAGAGAGGCCAAGTGACACAGTAAGTGGCAGAGTTGACATTCAAAGACAGACAGACACTGAAGCCCATTTTCTTAACTTTTTAGCAACAGAAAAATAACCCTAATAAAGCCTGGTCCTACCTTCCCAGGTTTACTGATGTGCCAGGATTAAGTAACAAGTTTAAAAACCAGAATTTAAAAGAAATTCTAGTCTATTAATATTTCATCACAAGTGGGGCATTTTCTGTCTCCTCTCCCCGCTCCAGAACTCGTTGTAGTTCTTAGGGCCCATAGGTGGCGCTGCAGGGACAGGTATGTGCTCAGGCTTCATCCACGGGAGGGGCAGATGCGGGGGGCGAGAACTCCATTCAAAGCCCCGCGGTAGGAGGAGCCTTGGGGAGGGGAGGGGAGGGGATGGCGAGTGTTGTGCAGTGCGCAGGCGCAGGGCCGGGCCCTCCCGCCCCGAGAGTGAGGGCTGCTGGGCCTGATGACGTGGCCTGGTGCCGTCCGCTCCGGTGAGCCTCCGGGAAAGCCGGCGCCCCCGGAACTGTCCGTGGCCTAGTCCCCACGCACGCGTGCTTGTGAGCCGGGGATAGCGGCGGCGGCGGCCATCTGGCCTGCGGAGACCTGACGGGGCCGTTGCCATGGGGGAGTGACGCGCCCGCGCCCGCTGTTCCGCGCAGCGGAGAGACATGAGGAGACCCCGCCGCGGGGGCAGCGGCGGCGGCGGCGGCGGCGGCGGCTCCTGATCCCCGGGATGGAGGAGAAGTACGGCGGGGACGTGCTAGCCGGCCACGGCGGCAGCGGCCTCGGGCCGGTGGACGTGCCCAGCGCTCGGTAAGGGACCGATCGGGCTCCCGCTTCCGGAGCCGCTCTCTCCCTGCGCCCGCCCGGCCGCTGCCCGGATCCTCCCCGGTGCACGCGGGGCCCGGCGGCCGACAGCCCGGAACGCCCGCCTCGGTGCAGTCCGCGCTCCCGCGGCAGCTCTCACTGGCTCCGCCGTGCCCCGCTGCGGGATAAATGCTCTAGGACCCGGGAAGGTTCCGCCTGAGTTTCTGGTGTTCAGAGCGGTCCGTTAACCTTAGAACTGCTGGCCAGTTCACGTGAGAGGTTTTTCTCACCTGTCAGAAGAATTTCTGTTGGCTGTTCCTCCCTCAAATAGTAGTTTGGTTATATTTAACCTTTCTGACCTTTTAAAGGAAGGGTCACCATCATCTCTTCAGGCAGGAAATCAAAGTGCAAACAGATGAACTTTGAGGTTCAGGTTATAACCCCGCACGTCAAGAATCCAGCCCGCCCTCTAGTTTTTCTTTTCCTTTCTTCCCCTATTTTGTTTTATCATTAAATAAGAAATGCGTGCGCACTGTCAAAAAGTTCAAACAGTACAGAAATTCACAGAGTGAAAAGGAAAAATTTCCCTCCCCCCGCCCCCCCCGTAATGTTCCCACGAACGCCAGAAAGGTAAGTCAGTACAGTGCCCACTTTCCAGCTTGTATTTATGGACCTGTGCTAATATATGAGGTAGTGTCGCAGGATGCACGAAATACGGCTCAACAGTTTGACTAAACCTGATTTTCATCGCCTTTATATTTAATAAGGTTAATGAAGTTAGGTGTTTCTTGTTCTTGGATATCTCCTTTGAGACTGGAAGATTGTTTTGCTGAATTCTTTGGAACTGTATAAATAGCATTACTAAAATAACTTTTTGTGAAATGCTGAACAACTTAAATCAGCTGCATTTTTTGTAGTACAAGTTTAATTTTCTGATCTATTTTGAACAGCTTGTTTTTGTAAAATAAAAACATGGTTGTGGTGGTTTAGTCGCTAAGTCGTGTCCAACTCTTTTGCAACCCCATGAGTGTAACCAGCTCCAGGCTCCTCTGTCCATGGGATTTCCCAGGCAAGAATACTGTAGTGGCTTGCCAATTCATAACTCTGATTTCAGAAGAGAATGTTCATGGGTTTAGGAATACAAGTAATTACGGGTAGAGGAGCATAATACATGTAAGTTACTCTTAAGTAGTTCAGAAAAAAAAAAAAGTTTGCACCTGCCTTTGCAGGAAATGTGAGTTCAGTCCCTGGGTGGGGAAGATCCCCTAGAGAAGGAAATGGCAACCCACTCTAGTATTCTTCCTCCCAAGGGCAGGAGGCCCGGGTCTGATCCCTCATCAGGGAACTAGATGCCCAGATGCCACAACTAAAAGACCCCACATGCTGTCAGGAAGATTGGAGATCATGAGTGCCATAATGGAGACCTGGAGCAGCCAAATACATAAAAATAAAAAAAAAATTTTTTTAATAGTTCATTACAGAATCAAATTCAAATCAGGACTGGTCGAATTTTGAATAGATTCCAGGTTGAAAGAATTTTTCTTTATATAGACTGAAAATCAAATTCTGATTATAATCTGCAACAAAAGCTAATTGACAGATTCTTTGTGGATGTTTTTATGCCTGAATTCACAAATATGAATTGTTTTACATGTTTCTATGTTGGCTTCAATAAATCCTCTTGGCAGGAAAGAGCAGAGGGTGACAGCCAACATTTGTTAAACACTTCCTATGTTCCAGGGACTTTGCATACAGCATTTCACTTAAGCCTTACAACAGCACTGCAGACTCATTAGTTATGTCCTCGTCTCACAGATCAGGAAACTGGGACATAGAAAAATAATTTTTCTAAGGTCACACACCTAGTAACTGAACTAGTCAGTTCCCTCAGACTTCATTTTTTTTTTTTTTTTAAGCTAGAGGCTTCCTTTTTATTTATTTATTTTTGGCTGTGCTGGGTCCTCTTTGCTGTGTGGACTTTTCTCTAGTTGCAGAGAGCAGGGACTGCTCACTAGTTTCGGTGTGAAGGCTTATTGGGTGGCTTCTCGTGGAGCTCAGGCTGCAGGGAGCACGCGGGCTTCAGTAGTGGTGACTCCCTGGCTCTAGAGCACAGACTCTGTACTGTTGTGGCACAACCACTGCGTGAGTTGCTCAGTTAGTTGGTCCCAGCATATGGGATCTTCCCAGACTAGGGTTCAAACCCATGTCTCCTGCATTAATTGATAATTGCAATAATTGATAATTACTGAATTGATTGATAATTATTGGATTCAATAATTCAATAATGGTTCAAACCCATGTCTCTTGCACAGACTGATAATTATTGAATCGATTTATAAATACTGCATTGATTGATAATTATTGAATGTCTCCTGCATTGCTGGCAAATTCTTTACCACGGAGCCACCAGTAAAGCCCCCAAACTTCATTTACACTGCCCTCTACATAGTAGACACTTAAATATTTACTGAATGAATCAAAATAGAATTACATACACTGATTCTGTCATTTTAACTGCGAGCTGCTACAGTGGGCAAAGCCCGAAAGGCACGTTTGAATCCAAACTCGGATTTCAGTAATTTCAGATTTGAAGAATGAGTTTTTTTCTAACCCTTCACAGAAAATACCAGTGATACCTTTGATGAGGCTAGTTAATGGCAGATAATGATTTACAAGTCAGGAACCTGACCTGCCTCTTGAGAAACCTATATGCAGATCAGGAAGCAACAGTTAGAACTGGACATGGAACAACAGACTGGTTCCAAATAGGAAAAGGAGTACGTCAAGGCTGTATACTGTCACCCTGCTTATTTAACTTCTATGCAGAGTACATCATGAGAAACGCTGGGCTGGAAGAAGCACAAGCTGGAATCAAGATTGCTGGGAGAAATATCAATAACCTCAGATATGTAGATGACACCACCCTTATGGCAGAAAGTGAAGAGGAACTAAAAAGCCTCCTGATGAAAGTGAAAGAGGAGAGTGAAAAAAGTTGGCTTAAAGCTCAATATTCAGAAAACAAAGATC
Organism: Cephalophus harveyi; assembly: GCA_006410635.1. Taxonomy (NCBI): domain Eukaryota; kingdom Metazoa; phylum Chordata; class Mammalia; order Artiodactyla; family Bovidae; genus Cephalophus; species Cephalophus harveyi. The sequence continues at coordinate 267,376 of SJYT01065229.1, read as the reverse complement.
ATGGCATCTGGTCCCATCACTTCATGGAAAATAGATGGGGAAACAGTGGAAACAGTGTCAGACTTTACTTTTGGGAGCTCCAAAATTACTGCAGATGGTGACTGCAGCCATGAAATTAAAAGACGCTTACTCCTTGGAAGAAAAGTTATGTCCAACCTAGATAGCATATTGAAAAGCAGAGACATTACTTTGCCAACAAAGTCCGTCTAGTCATGGCTGTGGTTTTTCCAATGGTCATGTATGGATGTGAGAGTTGGACTGTGAAGAAAGCTGAGTGCCGAAGAATTGATGCTTTTGAACTGTGGTATTGGAGAAGACTCTTGAGAGTTCCTTGGACTGCAAGGAGATCCAACCAGTCCATTCTGAAGGAGATCAGCCCTGGGATTTCTTTGGAAGGAATGATGCTAAAGCTGAAACTCCAGTACTTTGGCCACCTCATGTGAATAGTTGACTCACTGGAAAAGACTCTGATGCTGGGAGGGATTGGGGGCAGGAGGAGAAGGGGACGACCGAGGATGAGATGGTTGGATGGCATCACCGACTCGATGGACGTGAGTTTGAGTGAACTCCGGAGATGGTGATGGACAGGGAGGCCTGGCGTGCTGCGGTTCATGGGGTCGCAGAGAGTCAGACACGACTGAGCGACTGAATGAACTGAAGGTGGATTGGATCCCGATAAGTTGCCTGAAGAATCAGTGAGTGGCTCAGAAGCCGCTGCCCTTATTTAAAAGCCTCCCTTCCTCACCCCTGAAAGTTTTCCCTCATGGTATGTTTCCCTTTGCAACGTGAACTAGGAATTATGTGCTTATTATTAATAGTATATGGTTACCTGGCCTTGGCTAGTGTTTTGTTGTTAGCCCCACAGGAAGTCTTCATTAGTTGACACTTTAAAAATCAAAGTATCTACCTTTCAGCTAAATATTAAAATAGTTTTCCTAATTAATAATGACAAAAAAATCTTCAATATATATTACATGAAAAATCATAAAAATATCAAAATATGTGTACAGTGGTAAATACATGAATGTATCTAAAATACATGCTTGTCCATACACGGAGATGCAAAGGAAAAGATTTGGAAGGATGTACCCAGTTGGGCACCTGTGAGCAGAAAATTAGGAATGATTTTATTTAAAATGTTGATAAGCAACTACTCAGGAATTACTTTCACAATCTGTTTTGTTTTTTTTTTTTAATTAAAAAAGAAAAGCATCCCTGTTGGCTCAGTGATAAAAATTTGCCTGCCAGTGCAGGGGACACAGGTTCAATCCCTGATCCAGAAAGATCTCACATGCTCCAGAGCAACTAAGCCCTTGAGCCACAGCTGTTGAGCCTGTGCTCCAGAGCTGGGGAACCACAAGTACTGAAGCCCACTCACCCTAGAGCCCAAGCTCCACAACAAGAGAAACCACCGCAGTGAGAAGCCCACGCACCACAACTAGAGAGTAGCACGTATTATAGGGACTTCCCTGGTGGTCCAATGGGTAAGAATCCACTTTGCAGTGCAGGGATGTGGGTTCCGTCCCTGGTCGGGGAACTAAGATCCCACATGCCTGGGAGCAACTAAGACTGGCACAACTAAAGAGTCCATGCGCTGCAAGGAAAGACCCCTCATGCTGAAACTAAGATGCATGCAGCCAAATAAATATTTTCCAAAAGAAATACTATGTTTAATGTTCCATATGACTGAATCTTGCCTTTAAAGTGCCACATTTTTAAGTTTTGTTAGCAATTTAAAGAAAAATTATTTAGAAATAATTTTACATATTCCCTTACCTTAAAACAAGTCTATTAAGTATAGTTTACCTTTTTCTTGATGACAAGACTTGATTTGTATCTGACTGTGACTGCATGGACTATAGCCCATCAGGCTCCTCTGTCCATGGAATTTTTTGGGCAAGAACCATTTCCTGCTCCAGGGGATCTTCCCAACCCAGGGATGGAACTCAAGTCTCTTGTGTCTCCTGCATTCTTTGCCACTGTGCCACCTGGGAAGCCCCATTGCAGCACACAGACTCTCGAGTTGTGGCTCTTGGGCTTAGTTGTTCCACGGGATGTGGGCTCTTAGTTCCCCCACCGGGGATCAAACCAACCTTTTTTGATTGGTTTGTTTATTTTTTCTACTTAGTCTTTAATATACACACACATCTGAGACTCTGAAGACTACTTTTGTTTCCCTAGTTGCAATTAGTTGCTTCCACATCTGTTCCTTTAGATCTCTGCTAATTAACCTGGGTCACATAAACACTTGTTTCTTGCCTGTCTTCTTTAGCCCTCAAACTCCTTGAAGGGAGGGCCTCTATTACAAGTTTCTTGGATAGCACCTAGAAATGCATTTAATTGTAAGTAACCAAACTTAGAGAGCTTTAAACAAAAACGGATATATTCTTCTCACATGAAAGACGCCAGAGGCTGCCAGTGTTGGTTCAGCCCCTCCGTAGTACCATCTAGGAGGAGATTCTTGGCCTTTGCTCTCTGCCATTCCAAGTATGGCTCTCATATTCAGGCTTATTATCAAATGGATGTCATTTTTTAAAGACTGTTAAGACTTTGACAACATTTTAAGATAAATTTTAGATAAAAGTCCCCCTTTGAACTCAGAAAGAATGCAGAGCTAGTTCCAGGCGCATCAGGCCCTTTTATCAGGAGGAGGAAAGGCTGTCATACGTGAAACCAACCTGTCAGACTGGTCTCATTGGATTCCAGTGACACCTGGCACATAGTAAGTGGGCAGGGAATATTTGAAAAATGGCTTCACAGCTCCCGGAGGGCTGTACAAGGCTCTTTGCTGGCATCAAGAATCCCCAGATTGCTGGGGTTTCTAATGTACGTCCGTCGGTTTTTTTCTGGTCTCTTGTTTTATCCTCCCTGTCTTGTTGATGGTGTCATTCTTTGTGCCCTTGCTTCTATCCTGCTGCCTTATTTTTGCATCTCTTTAAGAGCTGAAGGAGTGAAGCGCTTGAGGCTTTGAGCTTCCCTCTCTCTTCCCTCATTCTGAATTCATGCCTGAGTGGATGACAGTTTAAATTGCCAGAAGCTTGACAGCCAGTTATGTACTGTATTACTGTGCTATCTGGATTGCTATGCTAGACATCGCTGCATCACACAAATGTTAACAGTAGCGTTAGCATTCTTTCATTTAGGAAACATTTGCTGAGCACATATTATGTAAGTCCCCTTGTTAAGAACTGAATAAACAGGAGAATAAACAGAACTGAATAAACAAAAGTAGTATTTGTATTGGCTAATTACAAATTGCTGCCATGGAGAAGGCAATGGCAGCCCACTCCAGTACTCTTGCCTGGAACATCCCATTGATGGAGGAGCCTGGTGGGCTGCAGTCCATGGGGTCGCTAAGAGTTGGACACGACTGAAGCAACTTAGCAGCAGCAGCAGCCATGATCATTAGCATTAATATAGTTAATCTACTTCAGTCTATCTGACTTTTTTCTTTTTTAATCTGACTTTTTTCTCTATCTTAAGTGAAGTTGCTCAGTTGTATCCGACTCTGCAACCAGGTAGACTGTAGCCCGCTGGGCTCCTCTGTCCATGGGATTCTCTAGGCAAGAATACTGGAGTGGGTTTCCATTTCCTTCTCCAGGGGTTCTTCCCAACCCAGGGATCAAACCTGTGTGTGTCCCACATTGCAGGCAGACTCTTTACCCTCTGAGCCACCAGGGAAGCCCTAGCTTAAATAGAGAAAATCTGCATTAATCTTGGGTTTTAATATGCATTTTGTTTGTAATAGTTAATGATTTTACCCTTTGCGAGGGCCACTGTGAATATATAATTGGAAACGGTTTAGAAGATGGGAATCCCCAAAGCCTTCTGGATGAACTTGGGTTTTCTGTGTGACCTAGGAAAAGAGCATACTTAAGAGTCAAGGGTTGGGCCCTTGCTAACTCTGGACTTCAACTTCCCAGTCTGTGACGGGGAGGAATTGGACTAGAGAATCTCCAAGGTGTTTTTCAGCTCTTAAATGTTAGTGTTTTGTTTTTTCTAGCGCATATACATTTACTTTCATACCTACATAATTGCTAGAAATGTAATGGATTTTTCATGTCGTACTGTGTTTTCAATCAGTCTGTAAACAATCCAAAAACAAAATACACTCAGTTTTTTGTAGTTGTTATAGCCACTAATTTTGTTATTTTCTCCAATACTCCTTTTCTCATTGAGATACAAATTACTGTAAAATGCGTAGATTTTAAAGGTACCAGTTTGCATTTTTCGCAAATGCCTATTCATCTTTCAGCACAATCAGGCTGTAGGCCGTTTTTATCACCCCAGAAAATCTGCTTGATCTTTTAAACAGAAATACTATTCTATAGGTAGATTAAGTAGGAACCTCTGTGCTTTAGGATTTGAGTTACATCATTCTGCATAATGTTTTTATTAGCTTATTGGTGATAATTATCACATAGTTAAAATTCCCAAATGGCACCAATAAAAGGTCCCGCAGATTATGTTCATGAAAAGAAAAACCATTTTGTTCTAAATCTGATTTTCTTTAATGTTATTTGGTCTAAAACAGAATGAGCTGTCAGACAGTGAAGATGGTAGAATTGTTGAGATTCATTCCTTCAAGGACTGAAATATATTTTCACAGTTGCATTAAAACTTCCAAAAGTATATATTTTGATGTCTTCTTAAGCAGATTACTGTTTGTTGATTTAGTACCATGATACTTAATGATTCACACTCAGTGATTTTTTAGACCATCCTATGTACATTGGTATCATTGCAAATCAAACTGTTTTAGCTCTATTATTTGAATGACTAAGGTTTCCTTTAAACTTCTTTGTCTGCTTTTTTGTATTTTTCTCCCATGGGTAGAGACTTCTTCCTCTGCTGTGCTGCTTTGCACATCCCCTGTACCTCCTTTTTAATGTATTAACTCCTGTTAGACGTAAACTTGACAGGTAGTCTCCTGGGTGACTTGTGAAGACGATCTGTTAGAATTTCTCAAATTTTTATCTCATTCTTTTTCATTTCTAATTTGTGTGTGTTTTATAACATATAATAATAGCAATGTACTAGTACATGTTTGTAATATCTAGATAAATAATGGGTTTCAGGTACTTTTTTTTTTTAAATACTAGGTATATGATCAAAGAAGACTCAGTTCAGTTCAGTTTAGCCGCTAAGTTGTGTCCAACTCTTTGCAGCCCCATGGACTGGCCTCCCTGTCCATCACCAACTCCCAGAGTTTACTCAAACTCATGTCCATTGAGTCAGTGATGCCATCCAACCATCTCATCCTCTGTCATCCTCTTCTCCCGCCTTCAATCTTTCCCAGCATCAGGGTCTTTTCACATGAATCAGTTCTTCTACTAAGCTGGAAAACAGATAATTTCTTCACTATTTTCTGATTGCTGTTTTGGGAGTTCCTTTTCCCTTTCTTTTTATGACAGCACCAGGTTTTCATGGATGCACTGTTCTTTCTTGTCTGGGAATATATAGTTCTTTGATGTTCTCTACTATTCCCTATGCTCTCTGTATCTTTTAAATTTTTTTGTTATTTTAGTTTGGTCTGTCGTTATAGGCTTATTGTAAATCAAATTATCCAGATTTGCCTTTTCATATTTGAGTGAGGCCTAAAAATCTAGTTAGAAGACTTGTGTAGGGCTTGTCCCCTGATGGGCTTCCCAGAGAAGGGTTCTCCTGCTGGGAGATTGAAGTCTGACAGTTAGGATCTTAGAGCTAAATGAGGGAAGACAGGTGTGTTGGGGTAAAGAAGGGAAACTTCCTTTTAATCTCTGTGGTTTTAGTCCAACACCTCATTCTTTTTTTTCCATTTGCCTTTTATCTAGACCTCTCCAGAGGCTAAACTTCACTTGTTCTGTCCTCATTGAGGGAAAATGGTTGCCTGGCTGTGCTGGGTGGGATTCTGGAGACCAAACTACTTGGCACATTTCGTGTGTGTGTGTGTGTGTATGTGTACTTGGCACATTTCGTGTGTGTGTGTGTGTGTGTGTGTGTGTGTGTAGTTGGCACATTTCTTGTGTGTGTGTGTCTGTGTGTGTGTGTTAGTCACTCAGTTGTGTCCCACTATTTGCAACCCCATGGACTATAAACCCCCAGTCCATGGGATTCTCCAGGCAAGAATACTGGAGTGGGTTTCCATTCCCTTCTCCACACCCTTTCTGAGGTGCTTCACATTCCTAAGCCTTTTCAAGACTGTAGGTCAGGTCACTTGACTTCAACTATGACTACTGCAGCCACTTAACTAAGGAGAGGAGAGGAAAACTTCAGGCATTTGTCATCCTCTCCCTTCCTGTATTATGGTCTCATTTCATGACAGAGTTTGGTTTCTGTTTTTATTCTCTTTGTTTGGAGTAATTCTTTAAAAAGTGCATTATAAAGTAGTCAAGGCAACTCAGGAAATCAAAAATGTTTATTTTTAGTTTGCCTTTTTTTTTTTTAATAGACTGCACCTATACATAATACATTCATGTACATGAAGAGAATCTGAAAGTATATATACCAGTGTTAGTAGTAGTTATCATATGGGGGGTGAGTTGAGTTTTTGTTTGTTTCATCTTTTGTTTATATTTATGGTTTTCATAATGACCTCTATTGTATAATAAGAAAAAGATTTCAGAGTTCCTTGTGATTTCATTGAGAAAACTTGTTTCTGTTTTTCTTTTTCAGATTAACGAAATATATTGTGTTATTGTGTTTCACTAAATTTCTGAAGGCTGTTGGACTTTTTGAATCATATGATCTCCTAAAAGTAGTTCACATTGTTCAGTTCATTTTTATATTAAAACTTGGGTGAGTGTGTACAGTTCTTTTTTTCTTAATGTTTTTTAATGTCTTTGAAAATTCTGTGTTAACTGAGTATCTTTAGGAAGTTTTACGTAAAATATTTTGTGCATTTTATTCCTCCTGAAAAGTATTTGATATATATATATATATATATATATGTATTTTAAAGATAGACTACCTAAGGTTAGAGATAACAGGCTGGATTTAAAAAAAAAAAAAAAAGAATTGTCACACTCTATTACCTTACCAAAACATCAACTTTTACTTTAGTTTGTGTTAATGTGTGAAGAGATACCCCACAACCAAGGTAAGAGAAACCCCAGTAAGACAGTAGGCGCTGAAAGAGGGCATCAGAGGGCAGACAGACTGAAACCACAATCACAGACAACTAGCCAAAATGATCACATAGACCACAGCCTTGTCTAACTCAATGAAACTAAGCCATGCCATGTAGGGCCACCTAAGACAGATGAGTCATGGTGGAGAGCTCTGACAAAATGTGGTCCACTGGAGAAGGGAATGTCAAGCCACTTCAGTATTCTTGTCTTGAGAACCCCATGAACAGTATGAAAAGGCAGAAAGATAGGACACTGAAAGATGAACTCCCCAAGTTGGTAAATGCCCAATATGCTACTGGAGATCAGTGGAGAAATAACTCCAGAAAGAATGAAGGGACGGAGCCAAAGCAAAAACACCCAGTTGTGGATGTGACTGGTGATAGAAGCAAGCTCCGATGCTGTAAAGAGCAATATTGCATAGGAACCTAGAATGTTAGGTCCATGAATCAAGGCAAATTGGAAATGGTCAAACAGGAGATGGCAAGGGTGAACATCGACATTCTAGGAATCAGCGAACTAAAATGGACTGGAATGGGTGAATTTAACTCAGATGACCGTTATACCTACTACTGTGGGCAGGAATTCCTTAGAAGAGATGGAGTAGCTATCATTGTCAACAAAAGAGTCTCAAATGCACACTTGGATACAATCTCAAAAACGACAGAATGATCTCTGTTTGTTTCCAAGGCAAACCATTCAATATCACAGTAATCCAAATCTATGCCCCACCCAGTAACGTTGAAGAAGCTGAAGTTGAACAGTTCTATGAAGACCTACAAGACCTTCTACATCTAACACCCCAAAAAAGATGTCCTTTTCATTATAGGGGCCTGGAATGCAAAAGTAGGAAGTCAAGGAACACCTGGAGTAACAGGCAAATTCAGCCTTGGAGTACAGAATGAAGCAAGGCAAAGGCTAATAGAGTTTTGCCAAAGAGAATGCACTGGTCATACAAAGCACCCTCTTCCAGCAACACAAGAGAAGACTACACATGGAAATCACCAGATGACTGAAAAAGCAAGAGAGTTCCAGAAAAACATCTATTTCTGCTTTATTGACTATGCCAAAGCCTTTGACTGTGTGAATGACAATAAACTGTGGAAAGTTCTGAAAGAGATGGGAATACCAGACAACCTGACCTGCCTCTTGAGAAGTCTGTATGCAGGTCAGGAAGCAACAGTTAGAACTGGACATGGAACAACAGACTGATTCCAAATAGGAAGAGGAGTACGTCAAGGCTGTATATTGTCACCCTGCTTATTTAACTTGTATGCAGAGTACATCATAAGAAATGCTGGACTGGATGAAGCACAAGCTGGAATCAAGATTGCTGGGAGAAATATCAATAACCTCAGATATGCAGATGACACCACTCTTATGGCAGAAAGTGAAGAGGAACTAAAAAGCCTCCTGATGAAAGTGAAAGAGGAGAGTGAAAAAAGTTGGCTTAAAGCTCAACATTCCGAAAACGAAGATCATGGCATCTGGTCCCATCACTTCATGGGAAATAGATGGGGAAACAGTGTCAGACTCTTTTTGGGGGGGCTCCAAAATCACTGAAGATGGTGATTGCAGCCATGAAATTAAAAGATGCTTACTCCTTGGAAGAAAAGTTATGACCAACCTAGATAGCATATTGAAAAGCAGAGACATTACTTTGCCAGCAAAAGTCCATCTAGTCAAAGCTATGGTATTTCCAATAGTCACGTATGGACATGAGAGTTGGACTGTAAAGAAAGCTGAGTGCCAAAGAATGGATGGTTTTGAACTGTGGTGTTGGAGAAGACTCTTGAGAGTCCCTTGACCTGCAAGGAGATCCAACCAGTCTATCCTAAAGGAGATCAGTCCTGGGGGTTCACTGGAAGGACTGATGTTGAAGCTGAAACTCCAATACTTTGGCCACCTGATGCGAAGAGCTGACTCGTTTGAAAAAACCTTGATGCTGGGAAAGATTGAGGGCAGGAGGAGAAGTGGATGACAGAGAATGAGATTGTTGGATGGCATCACCAACTCAATGGACATGAGTTTGGGTAAACTCCAAGAGTTGGTGATGGACAGGGAGGCCTGGCGTGGTGCAGTCCATGGGGTCACAAAGAGTCGGACACGACTGAGCAACTGAACTGAACTGAATATAGTTTTTGCAAATTTAATGTCTGGCTTAATAGAACACAGCTGGATTCCCACATCTGAGTTAGCATTCAGTCGGTTACGGTCAGCATTCAACTGCTTATAGTTGCAGTAACCCACATGAACTAGCTTCTGAAAAACTCTCCTGTACAGCCCTGAGAGAATAAGAGTGAAAAGAGTAAATAATATCTCAATACTTCTTTAAAAATAGTGTGATCTCACAGCTCCCTAAAAGGGCCTCAGGGGCCCTAGGGATTCCCAGACCATCCTACTGGGGTAGTGTAACCTTCCAGCTGGCATGGAATGTCACCTGAGCCTTGTCTGGGCACAGATGTTCCTCATTTTCCAAGTTGAACCACACTGGTCTGTGTTCACTATATGTCCCTTCGTAATATAGGGTAGGCTTGAAAGTGAAAGTGTTAATCACTCAGTCATGTCTGTCTCTGCAACCTCATGGACTGTAGCCTGCCAGGCTCCTCCATCTATGGGATTTTCCAGGCACGAATACTGCAGTGGGTTGCCATTTCCTTCTCCAGAGGATCTTCCTGACCCAGCAGTCTAACCTGGGTCTCCTGCATTGCAGGCAGACTCCTTACTATCTGAGCCACCAGGAAAGGGCCCGCTTACAGTATACCTTTTACATTATTCTGCATATAGTAAGAAATTCTCTCTAAAAGTTCTCAGGACCTTGGGACTGATGGTGACCAACCTCTGTATTCATAAGAGTTGGTTACACTCCTAGCAGTATAATTTTAGTAATAATGAAAAGTGATTCTTGACTAGGAAATTTTAAGCACCAGTTATATGTATTTTTAATAACTATTTTGGGTATGTGAAAGGTAGGGTATATAATTAGTACTTTCTTTGGTTCTATTTCAAGACTTGTTATTACTAAATTTTTGAGAAGGTAGGAATTATTTTCTTTAGTATTTCAGAGTATAAAAAAATATCGAGAGTTCTTTTGTGGTTTGTAAACTGGGTTTTGAAGGCCATTACAAAAGAAAGAAGAGTTCCCAAGACATTGTGGCAGAAGCCTTATTAAAATAAGTCTTGTTCTCTAGTATAATTTCTTTAGAGGCTAACATACCCTTCAAGTTCTCGTATATTTAAGTGTCTTTACTTTAAACCATACCTTGTATATAAGATTAATTAATATTAATTTGTTAATATTTCAATATTCACAGGACTGCATTTTTTATGGTTTTGTTTCAAAAGCCTTTTTCTTCTGGGAAAAGTATTACCAAACGCCAGGTAAGTCTTTTGCAGAATCCTTTTGTCCTAGCAGTAGACCAGGAGGCAGTGTTCTTTCCTTGATCAGCGTTACTTATTGAATGATTTTAGGTACACAACAGAACATTTCTAGAGTTAACTTGCTCTTGACTTAGCTTTTCAGAACTGAGGCTTTAAGAGTAAACTATAAAGTGCTAAAATAATGAAGTATTTAAAAATGTAGTATAGGGTAAAAATGTCTCAAGCATACATATAATTGTTTTCTTCAATACACGATCCATATTTTGAAAAGATTTACAAATCAGGCATGTAGACATGCCCACAAGACTAGGATAGATGTCACTGGGGAACAGGTGAAGCATAAGGGTTAAGAACAAGGCATCTGGAGTCAGACAGATTCATGGCTGTTCTAGTTACTAACTCTTACTTAAAGTAAGTTACTTGATTTCTTTACCTTCAGTTTCTCTGGTAGGCTACAGTCCATGGGGTCACAAAGAGTCGGACACGACTGAGTGACTTCACTTCACTTCTTCACTTCTTCAGTTTCTCACCTGAAAATGGAGATGATAATGCTTTCCTAATGAAGCTATGAGAAATAAATGGATTAATACATGTAAAGTTCTTTAAATAGTGCTGGACATGTTGTGAGTGCTAAGTCAGTTCATACTGTCTGCAACCGAGTGGACTATAGCCAGCCAGGCTCCTCTGTCCATGAGGATTCTCCAGGGAAGATACTGGAGTGGGTTGCCATGCCCTCCTCCAGGGGATCTTCCAAACCCAGGCATCAAGCCTGCATTTCTTACGTCTCCTGCCTTGGCAGGCGGGTTCTTTACCACTAGTGCCACCTGGGAAAACCCACGCAGTGAGTATGCAGTGCATACTGGCTGTCTCCCTCGTCATCATTATTATTTTCTTTAAGCATCTGAGGTTCAGGATGCATACCCAGAAGTGTCCTACATTCTGCATAATCATCTCACATTACCACCTCTTTGGACAGCACTTATATCCTATTACATGTTTGCTTTATGCCACAACTTAGAAAGCTGTGCTGTGATTTTTTATTAGAAAGAAATTTAAGTACCTCTGTTTTAGAGGACCAAGAACATTTTTTAAAACAGGATTAATTTTTAAACTCTATCTTAACTTCCCCACCCCCCTTTTCAAATAATTGGAGAATAGACTATTCCTGCTGGAGAAGAATTTAAAGACTAAAACATTTTATGTTCCTCGCAGACTGGTGAGAACTAATGTAAAAAATGGAGAAAACTGTACTCTATAGAAAAAGATTTCAGGATCTAGCATCAGAGAAGAATATAGAAAATGCAAAACAGCATAGTATCTTGCAAATCTAGATTTAGTCAAGACATCCTAATAATTTCCGTTTAATTTCAAAATACGTAATTATTTGGCCTTTAAAATATTTGTGTTACCATTATCTTCCCCATGTGTTTTAAGATTTTGAGATATCTGGCTAAACATGACTGAAATTTTAATTTTTTGTTTCCATTTTTAGTGGATCAAAATATTTAAACATGCAGTTGCTGGGTGTATCATTTCACTCTTGTGGTTTTTTGGCCTCACACTTTGTGGACCACTAAGGTAAATAGAAATGCATGTTTTGAGTGTTTTTATTTCTTCATTTTGAATATTAGTTTTTTGCCATTATGTTTTATGTCAAATATTTTTGTCAGTTATATACAAATGCTTCTTTCACTTCGATAGCATTGGGTACAAATAAGTAAGTATACATATATATTGAGGACCTGTTCAGTCTGTGGACTAGTTCTTTGTTGAATAGCATTAATGTATTGTTCATGATCTGTCATAGATATTTTACTAGAGTCCACCAAACAGTTTCAGAAAAATTTTAGCATAAATGGCTTTTTTGTTATTCATTGATTATATCCCTTTTAGCAGCTGATTTTAGAAATGAAAAGTCTAAAATGGTAAATAAAATCAGCCAATAAGGAGGAGAGCAAAATCTTTTAAAAATGCTCCCTCCCCCAACTCTGAAAATCCTGTAGTACCCACAGAAAATGTGTGAAAGGTATGGTTATAAACAAATGTCTTGGAAATAGTGTGCCAGTCATCAGATTTAAGATGATCATGGAAAAAGCAAGAGAGTTCCAGAAAAACATCTACTTCTGCTTTATTGACTATGCCAAAGCCTTTGACTGTGGTGATGGACAGGGAGGCCTGGCGTGCTATGATTCATGGGGTCGCAAAGAGTCGGACATGACTGAGCAACTGAACTGAATTTAATAAGAATTATGACAGGTGCAACTGTGTATAAGTCTTAATGTTTCTCTCTCTCAAAATTATAAGAAAAAGTACCCTGCCATTGATGAGGGAGGAGTATGGGGACAAGAAGCAGTAAGCTGAAGGGTATTCTAAAGAAATTAACTCAGGGTTATGGAGTGGACAGAGTAGAAAGTGATTAATGGAACATGCTTTGTGAAAAGGCTTTTCTCCTCTCCCAGAGAATAAACGAGCTCTGGGTTTGTCTCCCTTTAGCTTGTTTACTCTGTACTTTTCGAAAGAGGAATATATAGAGCTCCAGTGTCACATCCCTGTCCAGGACAGCAGGAGGATCCTGGAGTGGTGGGAAAGCTGGCTGGAATTTCTCAGCTTGGGGAAAGCCTTCTCAGTTTATGCTCTAATATGACTGACTGATGGTTTCTTCCTCCTAAAGTGATCCTCTAGTCTGTTTGTTACTAAATCACCATCACTGAGTGTCAGGGAAGGAGGGGGGAAAGTTGTTCCTTCTTATTTGGTTCCTCATTTAGTCATCTGTTTCTCCCCTTACAGCCCTCAGTACCACCAGTTCCTCCGCCAACGCTGCTCCTCCCATTCTTTTACTGAAATCGTCATTCAGCTTCTTGATCATAGACTTCTTTGGTGATTCATAGACTGTCTTATTTCAAGTTACTGTCATTCTGCTGATATATTTTTTTTTAATTGTAATTTCCCAAATGTTAACAGAACTAAAATAATCACTGCCATGTTTTCATTATAGATTTTGAGTAAAGAGGAAAAACAAAAATTTTCTTAATAAGAAGCTCAAGATCTGTAGATCCTATAAGCTCCCTTCAGCTGGCAATAATTTTTTAATATTTCATACATATAAAACAATAAATATGAATAAATATGAACATCCATGTGTTCCCCCAAATAAAACCTTACCAGTTCCTCTGGTGCCTTATGAATCCCCCTCCTGATTAAATCCCTGTGTCTGGCTACCATTGGATGTAACCAGTATTTCTTTTTTGCAGATTTTTTACTTGATATGAATAGAATTACATTGCATGTACTTTTGTGCAACATACTTTTTACATGCAGTGTTATGTTTGAGATTTGCTCATTTTGATGCATGTAGTATGTGTGTATATATATACATATGTATATATAGTTCTTTCAGTTTTATGTTAGTTTTTTGAAATATAATTCATATACCATAAAATTCTCTCTTTTTGTCTCAGTCCATTTGGGCTGCTATAACAAAAATACCATGGGCTGGGTGACTTTAAAAAAGTGCTCATTTGTTTCTTATGATTCTGGAGGCCAGGAAGGCCAGGATCAAGGTACAGGTGATTCGATGTGTGATGAGACACCTCTTCCTAGTTCATAGAACTTGTTTCTTCACTGTAACCTGACATAGCAGAAGGGGCAAGGGCACTCCCTTTGGTCTCTTTTATATTTAATCTCATTTATGAGGGTTTCACCCTCATAACCTTAAGCACCTCTCAAAGGTGTTCCTTACCTCCTAATACCATCAAGTTGGGGATTGAGTTTAACCTTGGGGCAGGGAAGTGAAGTGAAGTGAAGTCACTCAGTTGTCTGACTCTTTGCGACCCCATGGACTGTAGCCTGCCAGGCAGGGAGGAACACAGACATTCAGTCTGCAGCACTTGTAAAGTATACAATTCTGTATTTCTTAGAATTCATATGTATTCATAGAATTTCCTCCATTTTTACCACTGTATAATAGTCCTTTGAATGGATACACTCTATTTTATATTACCCATTCTCTCATCGGTGAGTAGTTAGGTTGTTTCCAGCTTACGGATATTGCAAACAATGCTGGTATCTTATAAGTGTTTCCTTGTACATGTATATAAGATATACGTATGATATAATCCTACAAATAGCATTATTGGTTATTTGTAGTTACAGCCTTCTAAAATACATAATGCCAGAATGTTTTCCAAGGCAGTTGGGCATGTTTATTTTTTCCATAATAGTTTATGAAATCAAGGGGGAAGATGTATTTTCTTCTCCCTTAATGGGGTTGAATTCCTGCTTCCTGATAAAGATCAGACATACTTCATGAATTCCGGTGTTTTATTTTTGTAGGACCTTGCTGCTATTCGAGCACAGTGATATTGTTGTCATCTCACTGCTCAGTGTTTTGTTCACTAGTTCTGGAGGAGGACCAGCAAAGGTAGAATTTTCTGTTATTTGAAAATTGAAAGTATACAAGTAAAATATTATCCAAGGCAATAAAATAGTATATCCTTTCCCATTTAAAAGAATGCAGAGGCTTTTTGCTAATTACAAATTTTTCGCACAAGTGTTCTATTTTTTACTGTTTATTTTGAAATCATTATAAATTCCTGCATGTGTGTGTGTGTACTCAGTCATGTCCAACTCTTCAAGACCCCATGGGCTGCAGCCTGCCAGGCTGCTCTGTCCATGGAATTTTCGAGGCGAGAATAGTGGAGTGGGTTGCCACTTCCTCCTCCAAGGGATCTTCCTGACCCAGGGATTGAACCCATATCTCCTGTGTCTCCTGCACTGCAGATTCTTTACCACTGAGCCAGCTGGGAACCCTAGGAAGCTGCACATACAGTACAGAGAGGTCCTTGTGGCTTCACTCAGTTCAGGGACTCTCAGGCTCAGTAGTGAGTAAAATAAAGTGACCAGAGCAATATGCCAAGTAGAGTGAAGTGAGTCTGCCCAGCTTGTACATTTCAGATTGGATCTATGAGTATTAAAGTATATGCTACTATTTAATCTTTCTCCTCCACTGACAGAGTATTCCAAAATAAATGTTAAGTGTACTCACAGCGTACTCCAAAATCAATGTCAAAAAATCACAAAAGAGAAAACCCTTACTTGTGACTTCATAATGATTACAAACATCTGTGTAACAGATAACATTGTGCAGGGACTTCCCTGGCAGTCCGGTGGTTAAGACTCTGAGCTTCCACTGCAGGGGACGCTTCCCCAGGAGGGGAACTAGGATCCCATGTGGCACGGACTAAAGAATAAATAAATAAAAATATTTTAAAAATAATTGTGCAAACTAACAATGTTAACAAATTGCCACAAAATTTTACATTTTAAAAATATATATACTCAGATCACTCAAATAGTTTAAAAAAATGCTGAAGATCTTCAACATAAGCTAAGGACAAAGACAACTCATAAAATAAATACAAATGATTTTAAAACATTAAAAATTTTACTGCACTAAAATGAGAGTATAGATCTTACATATCCTCTAGTTAGTGTGAGTAATGAATTTGGGCATCTAACCACAACTGTGGTTTTTTTTTTAGTTCTGACTGTGAAGTTCTACAGAATCCTCAGTGACCTCTTTGTAATGAAAGTCTAAGTTATAGTCTCCATGTTTGGGTATTGTTAACTTACTATGTCCCGATTCAATAAAAATTAGGAAATTTTAAATTGTATGGCTTATATATACTGACTTTGTCAAAATACCTACCACACTAACAGGGAATTTATCAAGTATAGTGGTTATCTTATAATGAACAAAAATCTTCATTTTGCACTTAAAATTTTTATTTTCTGAAAGTATCTGGTATTACACCTGTAAATTTGTAAATACAGAATGTACAATAGTGCTATTTAGATTGCTTGTGTATGAAAAATTCTGAAGTATTTGCATAAACCTGGATAGTATGTCCTTCCTTTAATTTTCTTTTATCAAAATCCTTTCCTGGAATGAGAACTTAAGAAGTGTGTCAGCTTTTAAGTGCTTTATACCTTTACTAGATATTAGAGATGACTGCTGATTTTCTTAACATGCCTTCTTAGTTCTTTTTCCTTAGAAGAATGATAGAGTACTGACATTATTATAAATCAACTGTCTTCACTATTACTTGCATGTTATAGAACAAAATGTCACTACTAATTATTCCTTAGCTACTTGGGCTTTTCAAACAGAAGCAAAGTAACATTTAAGAAGATTAGTTCTCTGAACATTTAGCAAAGACACAATTGAAGTTGTCATTATTAAGTGTCTTAAAGTGCCCTGAAAACATACTGCAGAATTTATGGGAGCTCTTTACTTTTGCATCTTACTGTTAATACTATAAATTTACATTGTATAGTATAAAGATTTTAATGTCAAATGTTATTTTATCTTTAAATAGGTATTTGAAAAAATTTTCTTTAGCATTTGTATAGTCATGGTCTTAAAAATCAACACTTGAAAAAGCCACTCTTGGTATTATTCTCTTCATTTTCAGACAAGGGGGGCTGCTTTTTTCATCATTGCTGTGATTTGCCTGTTGCTTTTCGATAATGATGACCTCATGGCTAAAATGGCTGAGCACCGTATCCTTTTGCAGAAGATGGGAGTTTTTTAGTCTTACAGAAAAACAGAAGACTGGCAGGATGGGAAAGGAGTGACTGAATTAAACTAATCAATCGTGAATGAAACTTTCATAGATTAATGTAGGTATTCTAAATCACTATTCAAATAGTGAATAAATTCATTCTCAGTTAAATATCTTTTAAAGCACCCTAAATTTTCAGCAATTTTGGGACAATGAAAGAACATTTTAGAACATTGTGGTGCTAATGTATGTATGTGTATACATATATATGTATGATTTACTCACTCAACAAATCAATGTTTGCTCCCTTGTAATTTAACAGTTTAAATAAATGCTCCCTTTAGAAGGCAGTGGCAGTTATTAAATATAAACTTTTTTGAAATTAAATGAAAAAACCTTTGGCATCTTCTTACCTGAAAGAAGTTTAAATTCCTTAATCTGGTATTCACTTTCTTGCTCTAAATTATTTCCAACTCAGCCCCCTACTCCTCCCTTATATTGACTAAACCCAACTTCCAGTCAAATATATCTACTCATTTTCCTCTGCAGACATGGCTTGTTCTTTCCTATCCAAATACCCTTGTTGCTGCTAAGTCGCTTTAGTCGTGTCCGACCCTATGCCACCCCAGGGACGGCAGCCCACCAGGCTCCCCCATCCCTGGGATTCTCCAGGCAAGGACACTGGAGTGGGTTGCCATTTCCTTCTCCAATGCATGAAAGTGAAAAGTGGAAGTGAAGTCGCTTAGTTGTGTCTGACTCCTAGTGACCCCATGGACTGCAGCCCACCAGGCTCCTCCGTCGATGGGATTTGCCGGGCAAGAGTACTGGAGTGGGTTGCCATTGCCTTCTCCACCACATACCCTTAGCCTTCTCCATGTAGCAGGGCTCAGAACACCAGTTTTGAATCTTCTGGTGATTGATACTGCCCTAAAACCTATTCATTAACTAAGACCAGTTTACTGTGTTACAATGAAAGAGAATGGTATGACTTTTGCAAAACTTCGGGTTGACTGTTAAACAACTGTTGCCCACCCTACCCTCTTTTGCTTGCTGCTTATTTTGCTGAGGCTTATGTTATCAATGACTAAGAAGCAGAGTTAGGACTGAGTTTTACATGGCATTCCAAAAGATCAACCTTAATTGAATCAGATAGTGGTCTAAGGAGGTTCCTTGTTCTAGTAGGTAATGCATATGTCTTTTGGAGGTTATGTACTAAAATTTAACAACTATAACTTAAGCACTATTATACTTGTCTTGGAGACAACAAAAGAAGTATATACAAGCCATTCTAATTTACAAATCATGTTCCCTAAATTAATTTTTTCATTATTTTCTTCTGTTTTTAAGGGAAACATAATTGAGGATAGTCAGGTTTGGGGCCCTCAGACTAATAAATAGTCAACCCAAAATAGTAGGTAAATTCCAGGAGGACTTCAGGATTCAAAGAGTTAATTTTTTTCCTTTACTCCAACTCACTTAGCTGAAGGACACCATGACAGTGCTCTAACCCACATGCTTTACACAGCCATTGCCTTCTTAGGTGTGGCAGACCACAAGGTATGTTTTCTTTTCTTTGTTCTTAACACGAGAGATTCTGAAAAGTTAAAGCAACAATAACTCTAAAAGTGCATTTAAAACGATTTACAATACTGCCAGCCATTTAAGTAGTTCAGTAATTTGGGTTATGAAAAAAACGTGCTGGCTCCATTCCTTTAAATATTATGTATTTAAGGCTTAAGTATTGAACTCTTGTGTTTCTAATAAGACTTATCTACTTTTACTCACAGGGTGGAGTATTGTTGCTAGTACTGGCTTTGTGTTGTAAAGTTGGTTTTCATACAGCTTCCAGAAAGCTTTCTATAGATGTTGGTGGAGCCAAACGTCTTCAAGCTTTATCCCAAATTGTTTCTGTACTTCTCTTATGCCCATGGGTCATTGTTCTTTCTGTGACAACTGAGGTAAGAGCAGGAATTTATTGGTAATAAGTAAAATAAATTACAATTACTTATAGATTTTAGTTCAGTACATTATATTTTATTTCAGTTTGATGTTGCAAGTGGCTTAAATTTCTTTGCATTTTCTTTATAGGTTTTGAAAATTTTTTAGAGTTAACTTTATTGTTTATAGAAAATACAAATCAAGTACTATTACATTTATATACCCCTCCTGTCCCTGTGGTAGTATTTAACTCATGGAATCAGTTAAATACTACCCAAAATAATTTAATACTTACCCAAAAATCCAAGGATTGCACATCACCAAGTATTTATAAAATTATTAAACCATAATGCTTTTTGTAATACTTTCGGGAATATGAGGAAAATGTGCCAATATCTTATAACTCATATTTTGGCATTTTACAAGTTGTATTGAATCATGGGAAAACTTGTTTACACATAAACGGGTTAACTAAAATATAAGATGTGAACTTTATACCCATATGGTATTAACTTTTTTTTTTTTTTTTTTTAAATTTCTAGAGTAAAGTCGATTCTTGGTTTTCTCTCATTCTGCCTTTCTCAACGGTTATTTTTTTTGTCATGATCCTGGATTTCTATGTCGAGTCCATTTGTTCAGTCAAAATGGAAGTTTCCAAATGTGCCCGCTATGGATCCTTTCCCATTTTTATCAGCGCTCTACTGTTTGGAAAGTTTTGGACACATCCGATAGCAGGCCAGCTCCGGGCTGTGGACACAGCAGCACGCCAGGAGGGCACGGAGCACGTGCTTTCTGGAGGAGTGGTGGTCAGCGCTGTGTTCTTCACCTTATGTGAGCATTTCCCCTAGCAAGTTCCTTCCTGTGGATTCTGTGCTCATTCACTCAACTGGGGAGTGTGTTCAGTGCTTACATAGTGCTGAGAGATACTGTTGGGTTCTGTAGGTTAAACTTTTAAAATTTTTGTAATATATGTATATATATATATATATATATTTTATTTTTTTTTTTTCCCTTCTTTTAGCTGCCAACATCTTATCATCTCCTTCTAAGAGAGGACAGAAAGGTACCCTCATTGGATATTCTCCTGAAGGAACACCTCTTTATAACTTCATGGGTGACGCTTTTCAGCATAGTTCCCAGTCCATCCCTAGGTTTATTAAGGAATCACTAAAACAAATTCTTGAGGAAAATGACTCTAGGCAGATCTTTTACTTCTTGTGTTTGAATCTGGTAAGAGTTTTAAATATTAATGGCATATCTTGAAAGCTTAATCTTTTTTTTTTCTTTCTTTCTTTTTGAAGGCTTAATCTTTTAATTTTGACAGTTCTGGTGTAATTTTTGTTATTCCCAAATAATGTTAATAGTTAGAGGTGGGCTAAAATATTTTCTCTAGTAGAAAGATTACAGGATCTTATTCATAGTGCTTAAACACTTGAGGTATTTTAGAGACATTGGTTTAGTGTGCCATTCAAGAGTAGCTTATAGATTCTTATGTACTCCTTATGGGATCTCACTCCCAACCAGATTGCTAACATTTTCTAATCTAGTTTATTGAGTTCTACAAACATGTAGATAAAGCTGTGTCCTTTTAAAAAATAATTTATAAGATGGACATACGTGATTTAGCATGATTTCTTACCATTTATATGAAATGAGATTTTATGAGAATCAGCTAAGTAATGAAAGAGGCAGTATATCTTCAAGTAAGCTTTGGGTAATTAAGTGTTAAATTCCTTATGATCACATTCTGATAAGTTTATCTTAAAACAGTATTTCCCAATTGTTTTTTTGGGAAATAAAAACTATTCCCCTGTTGTTGTTGTTTTTTTTGGAACATGTTTTAGCTTTTTACCTTTGTGGAATTGTTCTATGGCGTGTTGACCAATAGTCTGGGTCTGATCTCAGACGGATTTCACATGCTCTTTGACTGCTCTGCTTTGGTCATGGGACTTTTTGCAGCCCTGATGAGCAGATGGAAAGCAACTCGGATTTTCTCCTATGGGTAGGTACACTGACTTCAAGGCTTGTGTTAATAGCAAATTCCATCTCATGGGATAAAATTTTACTACCTTTAATACAAATTTAATTTTTCAGAGCCTAATTTTTCTTTAAAGTAGATAAGAGGAAATAAACCAAGCATTTGATAAATACTGAATGGCAGTAAGCTTAAGACCATATTCCCTGACAAATCCTTCTCATAGATAGATAGCAACAATCAGTTAAATAGTGAGCTGTTTGGCCTGTGGTGTTTCTTTGAGGCCATGGAATGTGCACGATCACTCACATCTTTGCTGTTAGAGAATTCAGACTTTGAAGTGACTGTGCATGCAGTATCCTTTCACTAAGTGAATCATTCAGTGAATATTAGAATCCTTGATTTGTGCAGAGTATTTTGATAAAGACCTACTGTAAATAGGTTAATAAATTCAGCTTCTTATTTTCAGCTGTTTATATTTTGAAAGATGGATGAGCCAAAGATACAAAAAATCTTAATACAAGCTGAATCTGTGTGTTGTGACAGATACAGAGAACATCAAAGTCTTGAAAGAGAGAAAAGTAACTTCTTGCTAAGAAATTAGGACAGGCTTTGTATAAGAGGGGACACTGAAAAAGGACTTTGATAAACACATAAAATCTCAACAAACAAACTTTCCAGCAGTAGTATGCTATTTAAAATGTTGGTAATTTTCAAGTCTTACTGTTTGTGTAGTTGAAAATCTGGACTCATGTCCTCATTTATAACATAATAATGTTTATATTTTAAAAATACTTCATTTGTCAATTTCCTTTTCTAAAAATATATTCTCCATTTTTAGGTATGGCCGAATAGAAATTCTCTCTGGATTTATTAACGGGCTTTTTCTAGTGGTAATAGCTTTCTTTGTGTTTATGGAGTCGGTGGCTAGGTTAATTGATCCTCCTGAATTAGACACACACATGTTAACAGTAAGTCTTTTCATTTTACTATTTGAATTTCTACTCATACTCATACAGCTGTTTCCCTACTAATGTTTAACTACTTGTAATTATTGACCTAACAAGGTTTTTATTTTTTTTTTTACTCAACGTAACTTCTTATCTTGCTATTTACATTTACACTGCTGACTCTTAGAAATTAATTAATACACCTTTCTCCAATACATTGGTAGTCAGAATATTAGATGACATTCTAAAACATAGTTTTTTTTCTGCCTTATTAAATGTTTTTGTTTGAAGATGTGTTTTTAGGTACCTGAGGAAATTTGCAAAGACTTTATTACTCTAAATTAGTGCTATGGTAACTATTAATGCTCTCCCTGGGCCCCTTAACCTTTACATGTGCTTCTCCTTGTAGTTCTCATACCTTTCCCACATCTGCCCTTTTAGCCTTTACTTCCAATGTCACCTCTGGTGGGATACCTTCCCTTCATCCCTCTCTTCCCACCACAAAGTATGTTAGATTTCCCTTTCTGAATATTCCCATTGTATCTATGCAGTCTTCTTATAGCAACATTGACTTAAAGCTGTTGTTTAATTTGTCATTCTTCCACAATTAAGATGTATTTTCAGGACCTGAATTGTGTATATTAACTCTTAAATTTTAGCACCTGGCTTATAATAGAAAGCCAACTATTAATTGG